>CCAG010000213.1:0-54811 GCA_001077435.1 Glossina morsitans morsitans | reverse complement strand
CGTGTGCAATAACATGACAAGAATAAAAAATCGAATGCACGTAGTCTACGATATTTGAAAAAAGTCACCTTTTTTTTCTCTTGAACATCCCTCGTATATACAGGACATCGAATAGTTTAATGCGCGCAATTGCCCGTAAATTGCCAAAGTAAGTCCAGAAAGATGCCGTTAAACATTAATAAGCCAATCTGCAAACTTTTCATATAAAACTTATCTTATTTCCCAAGTTTCTAATCAATATACTCCTACTTCCTTCTTCATGCCCTCATATAAAAAAAATTTAATTCCGGATCTCACGCTTTCCATGCATCAATCAAGAGACATCATCGACGACCAGATAAAGATAATTGACTAAATCACATTTGCTTTTATTACTTTGCAATATTTTCATTTGTGGTAAATAAAAAAAAAAAGAAAAAACATAAAATTACAAATAGTACCGTGTGTACGTTGTTCGGGAGAAATGTGTTTTAATTTCTTATTCTAATGAAATTAATTCAATATATTTTACTTAATGAAAACTTTTAAGCTAGTTACAATTACAACTAAGATGTATGTATGTGTAAGTTCGTTCGTCACCTCTCTCATTTATTTATATACAGTGTTTAAATGAAAACAAAACAAAACAAAAAAAATAAATAAATATATGAAAAATTTATCAGAAAACATGTTTTATTATTCTACTAAATCTATGTTAAGTCCAGAAAAAAAGAAATCCCTATGACGCAAACTGCAAATGTCTTTTAATTACCTCAGTAAAGAGAAAGTTATTCAAGTTTTCCTTTTATCATCTGTCATCCATTAATTATTTTACTTCGTATAATTGGATATGAAATTACAATATTTTGTAGTATTTATAAATGTTTTTCGTTATTAATTGTGAAATATTAAAAAAAAAAAAAAAAAAAAAAAATGAAATGATGAACCATCAGTAAATATGTATAAATTATTGAAAAGTATATAAAAAAAAAATAAAACAATAAAAACATAATTTATTGCGTATTTTTCATGATATGAACATTTCTACTCGCCAAAGGCTCTCCATTACCCCATGCGACCACATATATGAAAGCATCGGAGTTTTTAACTTTTATTATGAGTTTTTTTTTTTTTTAAATCTCTAAGAAAAGATTTATTCGCTTAAAATTGTATTTTTTTTGCATTTATTTGCATACATTAATTAATTCAAAATCAGTCGCTGAAGGGCTATTCAACTATCTATATACCCCTTGAATAATCATATTCACCATTAGCTTCTATTTCTTCCCCTAACATCATCAGCTCTAATTGGAAAAGCGATACATATATATATATATATATATATATATATATAGTTTTTTTCTTTATCATTACGATCCTGTTGAACTTCCAATTTCATTTGATGATATGAGCTTTTTCCAAATTTCTGCTTTCGCAACGTCATGCCTTTCGTCTTCATATCCATCACTGATCACATTTTGACAAAACGCGTGCAATGTCTCGAAGAAAGCTTCAAAAATCCCGCAAAGTATATATATTCTTGATCAGCATCAAATTCTGAATCAATTAAGCATGTCCATCTATCCGTCTGTCTGTTGTCAACATTCCGCTGGCTGCAAAAATGAAACTATCGCCTTCAAATTTACCACAAGCATGAGAAGTTCTTGCACGAAGATTGGCATTGAAAATGAACCAAAGGGGTCGCAGGACGCGTCTACAGTGCTACGTAAAATGGGAATACCTCTATTTTTCAAACGGAACAAAAAATTGGTTTTTTGCTCATTACTCAAACGCACAACAGATAAATCTGCAGATATCTGAACGTATGGGCGATACTGTACCGTCTGTACAAAAATTGAAAAAATTAACCACGCCCATCCAATGTTATTTTTGTTCAATACCTTTATAACCCGCAGAAATCAACTTCAAAAACCTTATAAAGTATATAAATTCTTGGCCATTTTCAAATTTGGAATGCACCTAAACTTGTACGTCTGTACGTCGTCTGCCCATTTGTTTGTCTACCCAACCGTGTAATATCTGTGGTAAACATTCTCCCTTTCGCATAAATAAACATATCGCCTAGAAATTTGCAAAAGAGTTTGAAGTGGCACGCCTACAACGCTCACATGCCCATGCGACAAAATCCTTTATTCTGAAAATAGAAAAATTCATCTGCGCCCACTCCTTATTGTAGAGCATGAAAATTTAGTTCTTTTACTTATTTTTTACATTTTGTAAGATAACGGTGATGGGTATAAAAGATTCGTTCACGACCGAATATAATCGTCTTATTTGTTTCCTCCCTAACGATATGATATGGATAGCGTGTTCCATTTTGTCTTAGTGCCACATCTCAATACCTACCATTTAATAGTGAAGCAATATATATTTGAGTAGCACTTGACCCAAGATCCCAAAGGAAACCTCTCTGTCCTTATATCCTCTCAATATGTGCAAAACTAATGTCTTATGGAAAAATTCAAGCCGGTTATCGCGCCTGATATCCTTTGCGTATCAATATAAGAATTCTATAAATGCACGTAAATATATAAGTGAGGGTTTGAAGTTATCATTTTATGGACGGAGCTACCTATTGGAGACTTGAAATCTAAGAATCACCAGACTCAACGTAATTTTAGTTCAACGTCCCGACGCTGTATCGAGTTATATAAATTATTTGCGTGGCAATGGAACCACAAGTTCGGTTTATTACGGAGACTTCTCTTCAGTGAGTAACCCGAAGACTATGCTCTGCTCAAAAATTTAGAATCTCGGCGGTAACCTCACGGGTCTCCTGTTTCAGAAAAAAAGAGATACGAAATGGAAAACGAATAAGGATTCCCCTAAAATCCTTTCTTTTTCCTAGTCTTCGTAATTAAGTGGTAAGGAGTTTCTTTATTAAGAGACTATAGAAATATATGCAGGTTTTTCTTCCTTTTTGATCTGGAATGCTCAAGAGGTCTAACTATTCATCATTTACCGTTGCCATTACCATAAAAAAAAAAACGAGTAAAATAACCAAATTTTCATGTTCTACGATAAGGAGTGGGCGCGACTGTTTTTTCAAATTTTCAAAGTAAAAGTTCTTGTCATGTAGGCGTGTGAACGTTGTAGGCGTGTCCTTTAAAAAGTTTAGATCAGTTCCAAGTTCTTTTGCAACTTGTAGGCCATATCTTCATTTTCGCTTGCGGTAGAATATTTACCACAGACACTACACAGTTGGGCAGACGTGCAAATAGACAGGCGGAGAGACACACATACTTAAATCGATTTAGATGTTTATGCTGATCGAGAATAAACTTTGTGGGGTCTCTGAATCTTTCTTGTAGGCGTTTTGACAATATGAATATACCCTCCATCCATGGGCGATGGGTATAGAAAACCATTCAGTAATTTTAAATAATGTAATGTTGAATTTAGCTCGAACTACAAACAACTCGCTACACTCGACATAGAACCATGGTAAGGGTTAAAGATACTGTAAAAAATTGGAATGAAATATTATTGGAATTACACTGCATGCCGTTTTACGAGCGATTAGCGCTTCGGGAAAAAAGAGTTTAAGGATTTGGAATGTATTACAGAAACGTTTTTTATGGTAATGACTTTTTTATAAAATTCCGCCTTTAGCCGACAATCCCAGGACTATAAAAATTCTTTCCACCTTCAAATTTGCTTCCGTTTCCTACTGCCTCGAAGATTTTATGTCTGAAAGTATATCGTTTATTGGATCTGACATAGACAGAATTGCGCCTACGGCATTTTGCTTCTTGCGAAACAATGAAAGGAATGAAAAGAAAATTTATGGCTCAATAGTCTTCTTGACTTAGAGCGTGTCGGGTCGCTCTCAGTCGCCTTAATGTTGATACATAGTTTGAGCACATTTTTATTTGGAAATACTTTCAAAGGCATCCATTAGTACGCTGTAACTTCTTAGCAGGGATCCATTTAACGCTGGTAGCTAGTGTTCGGAGCGCTTGGAGAAAAATATTTTCTCCAATACGTCTATTAAGCCAATAAAAAATATTTCTAAAAAATGTACATTGCCCTGTCGCCGCCTTAAGTGATTTCTGCTTACCCGTTTTCTTTTTTTCTTTTCTTTTTGTTTTTTCGCATTATAAGCCTTAATGAAAATAAAACTTATTCGAATTCCTTACCATATTACAGTTTCCTATTTTATTAATAATGTAATTAGTTTAGTAATTCGTGAAATATTTATACAAGTAATCTTGTTCTTGTTACATATGCGTAGGGAATTAATTTCATTATTATTTGAATAGATAATTAATGTAACTTAAAAGCTAATTTGTTGTTGCGAATGTTTTCTTTTGTTATTTTGTTCTTAATGATTACACAAAATAATCCAACGCTACTAGAAAAACCCTTTTATATATAAAAAAAAAAAAAAAAAAAAAATTTAAAACAAAAAAAAAGAACTCGGTACCTAAAAAGTTGAAAAGCAATTTATAGCGTACATCAAAATATAGAAAAAGGAAAGAAATGAGCTTAAAGTGTCAAGGGTATCCAAAATTAAGGGATATACGTAACCATACAAATAATAATTTAAAAACAAGATACGAAATACATTTCCAAATTTATATGTAAGTTTAATAATAAAGAAAAAAGAAGTGAAAAGAATAAAGAAAACTCTCATCTACATGTCGAATAGCTGGACATAAACTTATTACGGTTTACTTTTTTTTATATAATTTTATGTCGTTGATAAAGTAACCACATCGCTGCTACTGCTGCGACTTTTGCTAGAGGATGAGGATTTCGCTTTGATTTCGGTTAAAGTAACTGAACCAGGACCGTTGAGGAAATGCATTTTCACATGCTTCTGCAGGTCTTGTTGTGAATCGAAAAATACTTGACAAAGATCGCAAGGATAACGGGATTTAACCATTACGTTATCTATGGGTGCTCTTTTACGATTTTCTTGCAACGAATCTTCGTCTTCATCATCATCAAATTCGTCAGAATCGACTTCTTCGTCCTCCGCTTCTATGATCGCTAAATTGCTTCGATTGTTGAGGTGTTGACTTCCCCGACTTGCAATTTCATTTGTGTCTTCATTTGTATCGGGATCCTCTTCAATATCATCTTCATCTTCGTCTTCAGCGTCATCACCATCACCATCGCCATCGCCATCGCCATCGCCATCGCCATCACCATCACCGTCACCATCACCGTCACCGTCACCATCGCCATCGCCATCTTCATCTAAATCTTCGTCCTCATCACCTACAGTCTGCTGAGCTCCTACAGCCATTTCATCGAGTTCCTCTTCGTCAGCGACAGAGTCCTCATCATATTCATCGACAGCCACTCTCCTTTCGACTTCATCTTCATCGACCTCATCTTCCACCTCGTCAACGTCATCGTAATGGTCTTTAGCACTGTCGCAAGATTCTTCAAGATTATTGGTTTGCTGTTCGGTGACAACAGGTACTTCAGTATTATCTAGTGGCTCTTGTTTTATTTTAACTTTAAGCAATTCTTCCGTCTGATCACTTTTGGAAGTTTTCTGCTGTTCTAATTGCTTTGGCGATTGCGTCTGTTGGATCGAGCCTTTCTGTGCCGATTGTGATTGTTCGATCGGTATAATAAATGCTTCTTTCATATGATTATGTATATGGTTAATTAGTTTCTCTTTGCGTGACACGTAGGTGCCACACAAATCACAGCCCCATTGAAACGGTCCGAAAGGCTTCATTACACGCGCATCTGCCACTTTATGTTCAATCCAATCCGCTTTACTTTCAAATTTTAAATTACATCGACGACAATTGTTAGGTACATCCAATTCAATTTTTGGCGGCACAGGTAGATTACCGATCTCATTCTTGTGTAATTCATATAAATGACGACGTAAATTATTATTGCTGATAAAAGTGGAAGGACAGTATTCGCATTTGAGTTCACGTTTACGTTTCTGGGATTTTGAAAGGGGGACGGATTGTCGGGGCATAAGACCCACCGCTTGTAATCCCAGTAGACGTTGATGGTTGATCGGGATTGAATGGTGCGATTGGTCCTGGTGCTGCTGTTGCTGGTTGGTACTGCTGAATGTACCCAGATTCGATGTACGCTGATCTGCTTCGTTCTATTTTATAAAAAATGATAAAAAGCATAAAAAAGAAAAAAAAATAATAAAAAATAAAAATAAGAACAAAAGAGAAGAGATGTTATGAAAACAAACTTCTTTAGGGGAAAATTTCATTAAATTTATTATTTTGTGACTGGTGTGGAGGCAAACAACACAAGTTCATAAATTTGTTGAAAAATAGTCCTTTAAATTTGGAAGGCAAACCATAGAATTTTGAGACTTTTATCGTTAAATTAAATCATGAGATTTTCTTGTAAGCGATTTAAATATCGTGAAAATATCGTTTCTACATACATACATACATAGTTGAAGAGCTGAAATTAGCTCAAATTTTCAAAATTTGGCATTGGCTAATTGTTGTGCAAATGTTCAACGTGTGTGGAAAAAGTGAAGATTTTTTATATCGGAATGGACAAAAGTTTGTCGCAAACTCCCAACTCTCAAGGTATGCGTTTCTTTACTGCAATTTTCCAACCGGTACTGAATAAATCCACACGATGATCGACTCGCATCGTTCTTCATTTTTCCACTTTGTAACAAGGAACTATGCATAGACGTCATATAGAGGGAATATAAAGTATTTGTCTCTCGACCCGAAATTTCATTATTTTCATTAGGAAAAAGAAAGAAAGGAAAGTCAAAGAGTTATTTCGTTGATCAGCGGTGACAATATTAATCTGCATATAAAATATTTACTTTTCACAGGATTAGTATAAAAAATATATTATGCGATTTTATTTGTTTCCCGCAACCGTTCCCTAGGTGCACAAATTCTCTTGTTTATCATAGTTTCTTCTTGAAAATAATGGAGAAAACTACCGTTGACTACCTATCGCTATTCAGAATCTAATCTATTTGAAAATTGTCGCTTACAAAATTATACTCATGACTTTTTAACTGTGTAGTTTTTATGTAGTCACTCAAAGTCATTATATAAACAGAATTTTGTTTTTTGCCAAAACCATTTAATGTTGGACATCAAAATTGCTTATCAAACGCCATAAAGCCTCGCTGCACAAGTCCACAAGCTCACCTGTTTGCTATCACCTCTGAAATGCCATTTCCGATGCACTTTAAGTGCAGTCATTTGCGTAAATATCTTCGAACACAAATCGCAAGCATACTCGCCATTCTCATTCATTCGATCCATATAAAATTGATTCGGGTCGGCAGGCCCCGTGTCAAACATTGACGCCAGTGGATTATCTGTATACAATTCCATTTCATGCATTTGAATATGTTTACTGAATAAATCTTGATCGGTGAAGCGTGCCCCGCAAATTGTACAAGCCACTTCCGGTAACTTAATTTTTAGACCAGACCCTTGAAGACTAGCGCTGGTCGTACTTGTGGTATTGGCAGCAACAGAGGTAGTATTAGCATTTTTCTCAGCATCATCATCATCGCGAGAGGCTTCGTCTTCGTCGTCATCGTCGTCCCCGGTTTTATGTTTATAAATCGGTTGAGTCGACTCAGAATTGGCCGTGCCACCAGATTTAGCCGATCTTCGATTACAAGTCGGCGTATGATTTTCCAACATTTGAGTATCGAAAAATACTTTCTTACACAAGTGGCATTCGGAAGGCTCCGCGATTTGAGGATGCTTCTTGTAACGGTGGACCTAAATGCATAAAATAAGAAAAAAAAGCAACCAAAAAATTTAAAGAAATTCTTTACATATTTTAACCTTGTCATACCCATAAACTCTTACGACCACTATACACATTGCCACAGTCCTTGCACGAATAATCATTAGAATCAAATTCATCGTGTGAATTAATATGAATTGCCAACTTTTTATTGGTGTTGAAGTTTGAGGGGCAATATTTGCATTGATACCAATATAAAGGCACGTTACCACTAGCACTATTACCGCCAGCTCCCGATGTGTTACCAATGCTACTAATGGGTGTCGATATACCAGACGCATCCGCTCCAGCTGAACTATTGTCGGCAGCACCCATCAACGAATCTTCGCCATAATCGTCATCATCGTTGTCTTGAGCTTCTCCTTGCTTGCCATGTACATTGGCCAGATGATGTTGTAACTCTACGTCGGTGCGATACACAATTGAGCATATCTCGCATTCATACTGCTTGATAATCATTTCGTCCTTGAGCAATGTGTTGTGTACTTTAAACATATGAACCTTAAGACCCTTCTCGTAGGCAAATTCAGCATCACACAGCTGACACTTAATAAATTGGACATTTCGTATTTGATGATCATTAAGCATGTGATACCGGTAAGATTTCTTAGTGGAAAAGCGTCGTTGACAGATGCGACAACGCATACGACGGAAACGACGATCGGCTGCTTGCTCAAGTGTTCTCTTCAAAATGGTCTGTTGTACTGGTGGAGTAGAAAATGATGAACTTCCCGCCATGGCAGCCTTAGCGGCCATGGGATTTTGCAGTTGATGTGAGCGCATATGATTCGAGAGACCGATATTGTTGTTAAAAACGGCCTTACAGATTGGGCACTCCTTCTGTCCATTCAAAACGGGAGTAATACTGACACTATTATTATTATTTGAGAGTTGCGTTGTTGCATTATTATCTAAACGCAACTTTTTAGCAGCATTCTCTCGACCACCTTCGTCGTCATCAACTGAAAGTGCAAAAAAAAAAAGAAGAAAATAAAATATTTCCGCTGTGCCACCGCTCGGCTTACCAGTTGTCCCACCATTTGTTATAGACATCAAATCCTTCATCACATAATCGTAACGACCACTATAAACGTTCTGGTTATTGGTATGACCAGTAGGTTTTACGGTCTCCGCATTAACTATATACTCAAAACCGGTATGACGCGTCTTATCAGCATCGTGAACGTTAACCATATGATCGCGTAAATTAGATAGACGAGGATAGCCCACTCCACATTTTACACATTTGTAAGTTTGAGGCAATTGATCAGGATGTTTGGACTCCATATGACGTAATACATTGTTGTAATTGTTGTACTGTTGACCACAAATAGGACAAGCTTGGGGCATACGCGAAAAACACTGACTTTTGGCCGGCGGTGCAGGAGTTACGGTAGTTGACAGATTCTTGAAACTACTGCTGCGTGAGTCATCTGCTGAAGATGCACCTACATTGAAAACATATATTTAATTAACAATCAAATAAAACTCGTCCGTGTTCATATTTTTTACATACCCATGCTTGACTTTTTCCCCGGTGAATTATCAGCATTTGTCATAAATTGTGGTTGATCGCGGAAGGCGGCCAAGTGCTTTTCTTGGACATGTTCCATAAATTTGTGTTGGTTTTCATGTTTCGTATCGCAGGTGACGCAACGCAATATTACTATGCATTCCATGTTATTATAATGACGTTTGCGTTCGGCTGGATCTTCGATATCGACCGCGCAAAAACTGCACTGCGTTGTGCCAATGTCTTTACGTTGAGCAGCCGCATGTTCATCATAAACATGGGAACGAAATTCCAATTTCAAACGGAACGTTTTAGGGCACAATTTGCACTCGTACATCTTGTTAACCAATAATTCTTTGGCTCTCATCTTTTCGGGCGTGGCGGCCACAGTAGCCGTCACGGCAGCTGCAAAATTAGCATTTTTCGCCATTAAGTTTTGCAATATTTTATAAAGATTTATGCAGTTGCGTCGTTTTAAGTGTGAGATGAATAAAGCTTTCGAATCGTTCAGTTTCAAGCAATTGAAACAAAGATTACGTGGTAAAGTTAGATACTTTTTACGCATATGTGCCATAAATTTTTTATAAGTGCTGTAGTATTTATTGCAACAACGGCAAGTCATCGTTTGATATTGTAATAAAAATTCTTCATTCTGCTGAAGAAAGACAATTTTTTCATCGGTCAATAGCTGTTGGTACTTTTCCGGGCAATCATAATCCCATCCCCCCATTTCGCTGTTGTTAAAGGCATTTACCACTTCTTGGCGGTATTTCTGATTCGATATTAAGCCGCTGGTATTCAATTTGCAAGCATCAGCCGCAACAGCCGCTGCTACGGCACGTTGCAATTCCAACGAAGCATTTAAAGCAGCCGTTTGTTTATTTAAAGAACTATTGCTATTACCTGTAGATAGGCTATCAAATAGAGTCGGATGTAAATTGCGCTCATGTCGTCGAGCATTGGCCCGAGTCGAAAATTTCAAATTACATGCCCTACACGAAGCTTCTTTTGTATCCATTTTAATTAAGTTAGTAGTTGGTAAAGGTTTTAACTCAGTTAACAAGCGTTGGGCTTCGTAGTCGCCATAGTGTGAAGAATCCTTTGAAAGTAAAACTCATTTATGATAAATTGTTGTTATATGTAAAATTTTGAACTCACCATTAAGGGTTCGTCGCCTTCATCGGCGGTACGCTCTAAAAACATTGTCGGATCTACTATTTCATCGGATTCATCATGTTGTTTTGTACTGTTATAATCATCATCCGCATCAATTGGTTCATCTTTGATTTGAACTGCCGGTACGGGCTAAAACGCAAAAATGCAAAGTTGGCAGAAAGAAGCAAAACAATTTTAAATGATGAAAATAATACAAAGAAAGTATATGCAAAATTTTAAACTTAAAATATTTTTCTCTTATTATTATTATTGTTATTATTATTATTATTATTATTATTGTTGTGTGTACACCCTTCTTATCAATTTTGAGCAGGAATCTGCTCAAGAAATATATGAAAAATTTTCAACATAAATTCTGTGACGTTTGACTTTCAGAAGCCTTAACTGTATGAGACAAAAACATCTTGTGTTTTCCTAGAACATTCCAGGGGCAGAATTTCCCTGATATATTACTAAAAAAAATAAATAAATAAATAAATAAATCGCGAACAACATGTAACCGAAAGTATCAGTTTTCAGTCTTTACCAGATCTTTTCAATAGCATATGCAAGAAACATTCGGAGTAATATGATACAAGAAATCACAATACAAAATGTCTCAAAGTACATAAGTAAAACAGCTTTGAAGGCTCTTATCGTTCAAAGATCTAGACTTAAAGTTTGAAGAGCTAGATATTGTTTGCGGGGGAGGGAGCACGGAGCTAATCGAAATTCATGTCCCTTTTTGATTTTTCTCTCAAATACAAGTTAATGTTATAACTCAAAAATTAATTATTATTGTTCTACATATATATAAAACAAAGAAATGTATGTGTTAAAACAGTAACGGTATGCTCATATTTGTCTTGACATACGATACATTTACATTATAGGAGTATCGTCTGAATAAACGCAATTGCTGAACAGCATTTTGACAACTCGTAGCAGAAGCTACAACCGTAGCAACATTTGTTGGTGCTGTAGCCTCGTTACCAGGCACTAAAGCCAGAGCAGCAGAAGTTATGGTAGCAGTAGGTGCTGCCGCAACTACGGGAGATGTAAATATTTGCATAGGCGTTGTTTGTTGTATCGGAATAAGTAGTTCTTTATGGCTACTTTTGTGCTTGACTTTACTAGAGTGCAGCAGCACATTAGAGGATTGTGTTTGCTGTTGACTACTTTGTCGTGGTTTATATTTATAGGGACGTTTAGTAGAAGTAGTAGTAGTAGTAGTAGTAGTAATAATGGAAGTAGTGGTAGTAGTAGTGGTAGAAGTAGTAGTAGTTATCGTTGTGGGTGCCGGTGCTGGACTTTGCGTTTGTTTGGGACTCACATAGACTGTTAAAGATTTTCGTTTTTTTAATGATGTTATGCCCTCCAATATTGAGGGTGCCAAGCCCGATACAGAGGCCATGTCATCCTGAGCCTGCTGGTCATCATGGTGTATATCTCCTTGGTCTTGCTGATATGCCGATTTTTTCGTATTATTATGCCCGCTCTCCAACCATGAACGCTGCTTGTTTTGTGAGGCTAAACAACGATTCTTGAACGACTGCCAAGAATTCAAATAACTTATGCAAGCATGACAAATGCTTAACGATAAACGATCATTGGGCGATATCTGCAAAGAAAAAGAAAAAAACGAAAATAAATAAATAAATGAAGAAATAAAAGGAAAACACTAATTACTTTAAATTAATTGATTAAATATTAAATTTCTTACTTTTAGAGACTATCTATATAAATTTGAGCTGCGGGAATTTCAAAGTGTTGACAGTAATTTTCAATGCTTTTAAACAGGAATAGAACGAACGTAACAGAAACTTGTCTATATAACTTTTAACGCCATCAAAGCTAGGGCACATACATATATTCATATATATATATATATATATATATACTTATATCTGTTTAAATGTTTTTACCTGCACTCCCGCTTTAACTCTTACCATACTTCAAGCATAACAACAAGGAACAGTTATTGATGCAGTTACTGATGTTTAATGGAATAGTTGCTACTAAAAGCAGCTCATACAATATTTACAAATGTCAATGACCCTAGAGACAATAACAACAAAAGCAACAACAATAACCGAAGCCGAAAACATATTACAAACACAAAAGCAAATGCATCAACATGTATGTACGCATCTCGTATAAGTGTATTTATTGTACACCTATACTCCTCAAAGCTAAGCTATTGAATATTTGCGTTGTACAACATGTCCTTCCTCTCTCTTAGTGATAGTTGGATACACAAGTGCGGAATTCATTTAAACGCACACATAGGGCATATATGCGAAAATGCAGTTACACAAATAGAGAGTATGATGAAAATAACTATGGGAGCGTATATCTGATACACCATACCACAACAAGCAATTTATGTCCTAATACATATGCGTACATGCCTGCATGTGCGTGCCTTTAGTTTATTCCTTACTATCATTTAATGGGCACATCAATCAAGTCTCATTAAATAACATTAAATACTTTTGGTTTTGTTTGGCAAACGAATTAGTGAGAAGAAAGAAATTAATAAAACGAACGCTTCAAAATAGGCAATACGCTTTGAATATTCGCTCTAAGCCTAAAATGTAGACAATTTCTTCTTCTTGAGAGTTTCAGTCAAATTTTTTGAAGGAACAAAAATAAAACTACTTACAATCTCTATAGGAAGAAAAAACACATTAGAAATTTCAATTCGATTAAATACCCATTAGCTTGAATCGTAAATCTTGCGAATATTATGCTTTACATAAACCCTGACAATTCGCTTAACGGTCGACAAAGATATGAAAGACAATAAATAACGGATGCCATTATTTACAAAGAAAAATTTGTAGAAGAAAACTATTAACAAGCTGGTTAACTCGATCATCGGGTAAATAGGAATTTTTGCAAAAGAAAAAAACAAGGTGGTATCATATGAAAACGCAGACTATTCATTTCCTTCTTATTTCATATCTTCGATTTACTGACTATTTTCAAGTTTGATTATCATTTTTTCTAATCTTTAAAATAAATAACTTTTTACGACTCTATTCCTGAAATGCATCATAAGAAGAGTGCAAAACAAAGTGCCCTCCCTGCACAAGTTACTGAATCCATCTTGCCTTACCCTTAATAATTTTTAGAAAATTTTTTAATAAATTTAAAATACAACTAATGTGTTTTTCTTTTTCCTTTTAAATCCTTGCTATCTATGGATTCAATAACACGCCTTACGATCTACTATTTCCTATCAATTCGACATTCTTTTTAGATTTAATTCAAGACAATTTTTTTTGGTTTTCCTTTTTCCTAAAATATGAAAAACAAATCAGTTATGATTTGGCGGAAAAATTGCTTAAGATATTCGAACAACTCAATTTCCCGAAAGTTTCTATAACTTGGATATCAGGAGCTAAGTACAGAACCAATTATGTACAATAATTACGCACACAACATACATACCAACTACTTAAATTGTACATTAACTCAAACCTTTAAGAAGCTTTCCCTTGAAGTCAAATATATTGTATATTGTAAGTATGTATGTATGCGCGTTTATATTATGTGTGCATTATATGCATATAGATATGCATGTACATCTATGCATATAGACTTGCATGTGGCAAAAGCTTATATAAAGAAAATTGATGGTTAACAAGAATTTGGTGCATTCAACCTAACTCTTACTCTTCTATTCTATTCTCATCGTTATTTAAATATATGTGTATATATATGTTGAATAACGTTCGGATAATTCGAATAAGCGTATGTTCGTTCATGTTATGTATGTTATAGATTTTAAATATATCATCAGGATATATTTAAGAAAAGTGTGAGAAAAGTTAAAGAATTCCCTCGGTTACGCTTTTGCTGGAGGATTTCTATTGAAATCACAATTTTCATGCTGTTATTTCATCTTTTGTTTACTAAGAAGATATTCGTTGCTATAATTTGCAAAATCTATAAATATTTGGGATTGCTGCTGCGTTCGCTCTTTTCTGATATAAATATTTGAAATTGAAGCATTTTTCAAGAACAGTTCATCCGATACCCGTTATCAGGCCTTAAAATACTATGCACGATTTGATACGCACCAATTTACATAATAGGAATTATATATATACATATATATATCTATATTAATACATAATTGTTTTCTTAAGCGGCCTGAAAGATTGTGTAGTTTCATCCAAAAGCATCATTCCATCGTCCAGCGCGTGTCGCATTTTAACTGGTTAATCAGCAGAAATTGTGCGCTTGCTTGTAACTAAGAACTGGAAAAAAAAAAAAAGACTAAAATGTGTTTAAAGTAAATACCAATATGGGATTTCATTTATCGAAGCACTCCATCCATGCACGTCCTTTCTGCTGTGTGTTCCCAAAAAGCACTTTAAAGCGAACAAAGTATTATTAGGTGTCGTTTGGGTGGGTAATTCTTTAAAATATTGTTTTATTTATGTGAAATTTTGCAGTCCAACAAATTGGTGACTTGACTGGAGGATGGAATGGATGCTGTCATTCATCGAATTCAAACGAAAAACTTTTCATATAAATAATAAAAATAACAATAAGAAGCGAGAGTTAATATCGATTCTGTTCATTTCATTACCATTCATTATCCTCAATATTAACAAGCTACGCAATGAAATGAGTTGAGTAGTTTAGCGCCCAAAGCCAAAGCTTAAGGCCTCAAAGATGATTTTGAATTCAATCATTTTGGCGTAAGGAAAGTTGTATAAGTTGCTTATATTCAAGCCATTAAAACAATAATGCGAGAGTGCTACTGAAACTATTGTTTCACAAGTTTCTGCCCATGTGGACTCTGTATAAATCCTCGAAAACATCCCGTGAAGTTTACAACAAATTATTCTAACCAAAGATATATTTTAATTCAAGTTGATCTGATTACTTTACACATTATCGTAAGTGTGATTAGAACATATTTTTTATTAGCCTATGGAAAACGTTTAAAGAATGTTCAATTATTTGACAAAGGACCTAAGATATAAGGGAAATGTGAGTTTGCGATTGCAAAAAAAAAAAACAATTGTACCTCTTAGGCTAATAACTGCGATTATTCGATCCAATATATTTTAGACAACTCCATATTCATATCATAAATAGTTCCACATATGTTGAAAGCAGAATGGAATGAGACGAAAGGGATAAAATACAAGAAACTTATGGAAATTTATGGAACGCTTCAGAGAAGTAACAACTACCATTCGGAGCAATATAATTAAAGATTTTTTAAGACCTGGTTTAGTAACCTATTCACATTCGTATTCACTGAACAATTGAAAAGAAGGTACGCTTTGCTTGAGCAGATAGATAGAATCAAAGCAAAGCAACTAAAAAGAAGCGAAAGCCAGGTAGCCGCCAGCCAATGCCTTCATCGCTAATATCTAAAGCCAAATGTAAAAGGAAATCCTCAATGTGTACATTTGACGAGAATGCAAAAATGATATATATGTATACTCTCCTTTCCAACTAACAGAATTTAAAAAAAAAGAAAAAAAAAAAAGCAAAAAAAAAAACAGCCCTCAAAATGAAAAGCAAAAGAAGACGCATACGAAAGCGTTAACGCTTGCAGGATGGAAAAATGAATGGATCACAGGCTAAACCACCCTATAAATGCACAATTGTATACTTAAGTGATATATAATTTTAAACTATTTTATATATTTCTTTTTAAATTATACCGCCTCATATATCATGCATGATGATATTCCTGTGAGCTTGCAATCATTACTTTTAAAGTTGAAACCGATAAATTATAACAGTTAGGGAGACACGTATGCAAACGTGCAATACATTTTCGTGTGACTAATAAGACCCTGGAGTATAACACACTGTTCATATACCCGATCGATTCCCCTAGGCAACCTTAATATGTACTATTATCGAAAATAACTCGAAATAATAATAAAAATTTAACAAAGTATACGACAGAAATCCTATGGAAACCGTACATAAGAAAGTAGCATCGAAAAGGAAAAACCAAAGGCTGAAGCAAGACTTAAAACAAATAAATAAGCAAAGTAGTAGCTGAAATACATCAAAAACAAACGCATGCAATTACCTAACCAGCCAGTTGTTGACCAAAGTGCATAAAGTAAGTAAACGATGGAAGGACGTATACGTACGCACAAAACGCAATCTGACAATTGAAACAAAGGCATGAATTCCTCATATACATAGTTGCAGCTGCTGCTGCCCGCCTGACTTACTTACAAATTATCTGGTTCTCGACGAGCACATCTACAAAATGGTGGATGAAGTTGAACGTATGAGAAATATTAAAACTGAAAGCTGAAAAAATAAGAAGAAGACATAAAAGTAAACAATGAAGAGCCTATATTGGCTGTAACGCACTAACACCACCATCTCGAATATTATAACGACCGACCATAAATAAGATTTTATTAACAAAATATGAGACGACTCGTTAAACGGCTGCTACAGAGCTTATTTAGGTTAAGTAAAAAATTAAAACCTAAAAAATGCTTGGCTGGCTGACTAAATGCTAGATAGTTTGACCGCTTTTTACCCATCCCATAATGACGACTACGTTAGTAGCTAACTGTAGTACAAAAGCATCTACAAAAGAACAGCAACAACAACGTTAAAGGCACACACACTTATTGCTGATGATAACACACAACAGACAACATACGGAACGGCAGAGCACTGTTAAAAGCAAATAGCTGACGTTAGGTAAGACTAGCAATACCAAAAGCACCACTACCAACGTGACTGTGATGATGACGACGACAATACCAAAGAGTCATATCATAAAGTCGTCTAATTTAGCCACTAATCAACCTGTCTAGTAAGTAATCAGCAGTTGAAATTTCCCAACACACAAATGAATTCGTTAAAGGAACGAAGTGGAATCGATTCTTTTCCAAAACCTTTGCTTAATTACAACGCATATTAATTTTCACAATTATCCGGAGTTGATGGAATACCTACAACCAAAAAGCCATTTTATCATTTTGTCATAATACCCTTGGACTCAAAACTTGCACAATCAGTGCAATCGATGTGACAGCAACAAACCACGAGCAACCACGACAAGCACTCTTAGCCAGCCACTGCCACGAACAAATAATAACGACGCGACTACTACCACCACCATCACTGTACTACAATCGTCATCATCATTATAATCACCATCATGAATGCGGATCAAAAGCAAAAATAAAAATAAAAAAAGAGAACAAAAATGCCAAGCAAGCGAGGGCAAAAATGCCATTCAAATTGCTTGCGATGACTGCATGCCAGAAAATCTAACCTCACTTTATTCGGCATGCTCTGGCAAGCATGGAATCAGCATGTATAACAAATTGGTTTCTCCCATTCCAATACACGGGTGTGGCCCGCATCATTACATTCTATGTCCTCACTGTACTTTTGTGGTGCCCAATCCAAACTTACCTTGACGCTTACACAACTGTATATTTTAGTGGCCAAAGGTTCCTTATCCGCAGCGTAACTATTTAAAATGGATATGCATTCGTTATCCGGTGCCAGACAGAGGCGACAACAGTTCTGTCGCTGTTGTTGCTGCTGCTGTTCATCCGACATTTTGGTTTTTTCACTTCACAAGCCTCTCGTGCTGTCGGTGGTGGTTTCTATGTAATAGTTATGGTATCTGTGTCGCCTCTGCTCTGCTTTATGTGTCGTCTATATCTGGATACACACTCAACTTATATACTCAATGCTTCCTCTATTGCTTTATATATATTTTTTTCCAATTAAAAATTAAACTATTTAACAAGATACTATTTTTTAGTTTGTTTGTTTATGTTTTCACTTTTATTTCAAAATTTTTGTTTTTATTTTTATTTTTTGGATTTCACCTACTTTTTTGCATTTTTTTGTCACAAACTTGTATATAAATTTTCTTCACCGTTTCACATTTTTTCACTTCTCCTTATCTAGCTTATACCACAAGTTCAGTGTTGTCGACTGCACACAACGGGATTCCATTAGTAACTGTGTGCCATTTCCTTGCCGGGATTTCATCAAGATCCAAACAATAATGCCTACTCTAAGTTAGATTTATAAAAAAACGCGTGTTTGAAAACATCACAATATTTTATAATATTTTTACGTTACTGAAAAAATCGAATTCTTAATAAAATATAACTGTTTACAGGTTTCGATTCATACATCAACTTAAAATTAAATATTGCATTACTTTTCATCAACAAATTAACATTTTGCTTATTATTAAAGTCAAAAAATAGCAATATTCTTGAATTTTTCCGCGATATTACAACATATGAAAAAAATGAACAATCTGCATATGAAATTTGTAGTTGCCACACTTTTTACTGATGCACTATTAACACATTAAATTTATCATATGTATTTAATGCATAAAAAAACAGATTGAAGGTTCTCTGACATGCATGTATAAAGGTTCTTTGCAAATATGAAAAGCAGGATTGATTTAGCGATTTTATGAATTCTTTGGTTGTAATTATGTTGACAATTTCAGAAATTTCCTTACACATGAGATCGAACTATTTCTTTCCAGCTGTTCTAGTTACATTGGATTATGTTCAAGGATTAGCGCGAACGCTGGTTCATAATTCACATCTAACAAACATCCACGAACTTGAGTTTTTGGTCATTAAAAGTTGTTCTTTTGTGAGAAATTTAGTGATATTTCACTATGCGTATTCCATATGCCACTCAAATCTTTAAATGTCTTACTTTCGCAATAATAGTATGCATGCAAAGTTAAAAAAATGCTTTGTGCTAAAATTATACAGAATAATTTGGCTTGCATAACACGTTTTATTCGCAATATTTTCCCTTTGTTTAGGTATATGTACTTTGAAAAATAAAAAAAAGTTATAATTGATGTTAAAATGTCCGTACAAGCCGAATATATATTTCTTATTTAGATCTGCTATTTATCAGATAGCTGTTAGTACTTACTATACATATATGTATATAATAATATGATCTTCCGGCTCACAATTATTTTGAATAATGAACCAATTATTTTCTATATTAACCCAGAAATATTTATTTTTACATTTACTATATGTATATATATATATATACCGTAGAATATTTTATTTATTATGTAATATTAAGAGAATAAATACTTGCTTTTTAAATTCAAAATATGGTATTCGACAAATCCTATCTAAAAAAATTTTATAGATCACATTTGTTTAGGTAGTTTTTCGCTAATAATTCATGTAACACGGATCAAGTTAATAAGTATGTAAATTGTTCAGAAAAAGGAAATCTAGCCCTATAAGATAATTATTGTTTTAGTTAAAATCGGTACATTTACGTTGTAACGTTTGAAATGAATACTCAAGTGATAAGAATTTTAACAAGCCCCTTCAGTGGGCTCGAAAATTCTAGCAAATACGGGAGGTATTTCATCGACCATATCGCTGGCCAGCATACCGCGACCAAGTTTATGAAAAGCACTTGCATTACACTCCTTAACTAAATAACTAGCGGCGAAAGCAGCCAGAAATGCAGGATTAGCTTGTCTCGATTCGAGAGTCCAATAGTAAAACACTGCCAACGTTCCGCATAATAAATCTCCTTGACCACCGCAACGACGACCCGAGCCTCCGGGAGGTAGGCCATATATTTCTGATGTGTGAGGTATATGTATGCGATCAATGGCACCTTTTTCCAAAACTACAATTCCGCTGCCTAATTTGGATATGCGATCGTAATTCGACTTTTCGCCAGTATTCGGCCCAAATAAACGTTGAAACTCTATGGCGTTTGGAGTAAGTATAATATTGCGTTGACCTTGTATCAAATCCAAACGATCTATAAGTAAGGCCAAGCCGTCAGCATCAATAACTAAAGGCTTTTCTTGTTTGAGGCAGACTTTAATAAGTTCGATAACAGTCTTTTGAGTTTCAGGCTCACGTCCCAGACCAGGACCTATAATCTAAAAGTGAATATAAGAGCTAGATGCTTATGCTAATTTAATATATATATGCATACACAAAAACATATGCATGTTATGAAACCAGTACCTACCACTACATGTAATCTCTCTAACCAAGGAGATATTAATTCCACCGCATTAGCCGCATCCAATAAAGGATGAACTATTAATTCAGGGCTATATGATTTTATTACTACCGCCGCTTCGCGTTGACAAAAAACATGGGCCAAATCGGCCCCAGCTTTTAGGGCGGAAATGGCAGCAAAATATGGTGCTCCGGTGTACTCTAACGAGCCACCTACCACCCCAATCCGGCCATATTCACCTTTATGCTTGGTATTTGTTAATTTCGGCACTGTTGTTCGAAGAAGTTTCAAAAGCTTCTGCGTCTCTACTGGTATCTCAATGGAGCTGCGATTGTTAGACATTTTTGAATGACTGCTAATAGTGCAATTATCATTTACAGTTGGACTTGGATGACACTTTAATTGCGATAACAAATAAATGTTGACTCTGGGATTTGAACGTATAAAAGTTGAGTGCATATTTTCTTTAAAAATATGTGACACTGTGGTTTTTAAAATTAAATTTTTACATTTTCCGGAGAAATGCCCGACAATCTTAATATAAAGCCTGCACTAATCCAGCTTTCAACGAAAATAAAAACGAACAAAAATAAATCAATGAAACACGGAATAATCAATTTCTTTTATCAAATATTAAAAACGTGTAGCAACTTATAATCGAAATAAAATAAGAGAAACATGTCTTTGGTTGTAAAAAATTAGTAGTTATTTGTTCAAAATTAAAATACCACTTATGGAATTTATTTGGATACTTAGTCGTATTACTATATTTCCCTTTTTATTTACACATTTGTTTTTTAATTGATAATAATCCAATAAAATATAATAAATAATATTATGATACAAAGTACATTAGTACGTAAATATTATATTAACATCTTATCTTTTGTTTTATATATGTATTATAAAAAATAGGGGAAACTACGATCATTTTGTGAACGCTATTTGATACTTTATTTTGCAATGCTGTACAGTATGTGTTATTGAATTTTAATTAGCTATTCATTTATTACATTTAATTTTTTTGGTTGTGTTTTATCAAATAATTTACATGCTATTAAAAGGTGAAATTGGTTTGAAATTTCAATAAGATGTCAAAAGTTAGAACTTAGTCTAAAAGACAATATTGCTCTTGAAATGTAGAATTTATTAAAGAGAATATAATGCATATTTATTTATACATATAGATATATATATGTATATATATATATGTATTTATTTGTTTTTTCACTTTGGCATGTATTTTCTTTTTCTCGTTCATTCATTTCCCTTATTTTTGGATATCTATTTAAGAAAGGAAATATGCTTTTATATAAAAAATAAATATAAATCTATAATATAAAATTTCTTTTTCTTTAATAATGTTGGTAATGAAAGGTAGATATAGCTAAGCATACTAAGATTGTGCCGTTGATTTTTAGCTTTGCACTATTTCCCCAGTGAAAATATGAAAGCCAAGAAATTAAATAAACAGAGTCTCCCGAATTTTAAGATTTAAGCATAATTTAACAAATATAGTTAGCATCTTTTTAAGTAATGCTAAAAGCGGAAAGAAATTGATAAAAGCATTATTATGACTAAATATAGAGTGAAAGGGTATGTGATAAATTTATCAGCGAAATAACAACAACAGTCATACAACTAGTTATGCATACTTAAACATCTCATTAATATAGTGATAATTAAAGAAAAAATGAAAACATTTACGGCTTTTTTAAAAATAGCATTAAATTATAATTACTTGAGATTATAACAAATGCATAGCTCAAAACATACAATGGAAAAGCATAATCATCTTAAATAATAATGCAAAAAGTAAAGGAATTTCATAATATTTTTATAAAATATAAAAAGGGAAAACAAACAACGGGCAAATAATGCATGTAAACACATGTATATGAATTCCATAAGCATCAAAACAAAACAGGGGTATTCACATAGTTGGAAATTGATTTTTTCGGCTTGGCTTTTGTATTTAGCCGTTTTTGCCAAATAGCTGAATGAAAAGCGAAAGCTAAATCTTTCACGCGCGTGTACGCCATTACCGCCCAGTTTAGGCCGAATCCATCGCCAGCTTTTACTGTATGAAAAAAGTGCTTTTACTAAATTAAGTTTATTATGTCGTAGATCTCGTCGTTTATAGATAAATAGATATATTTATGGCAAGATTTTGCGAAAACAGCTAATACACGATATTTTGCAGTATCTATTAGGTGTGCTGATGCGTAGATCATCTAAACTTTGTTATCTTATTTATTTATGTATATATTTGTTTTTTTAATTTGTTTTTATATTTGGAATTGGATTGGCGAAAACAGCCAATATACGATATTTCGCAGTATCTATTAGATGTGATGATGCGTAGATCATATAAACTTTGTTATCTTATTTATTTATATATATATATATTTATTTTTTGATTTTGTCTTTGATATTTGGAATTGGATTTTTCAGTTGATTTACTTCATTTTTCTCCTTTAGTTAATGAGTTCAATGAGGAGAAGTTTAACATGAGATTTCGCCATGGTTACCTAAGATGAAATAATGAACTATTGCCTTAGGGACGAAGTCATAGATCGATTAAGCCTGATATAAAGTTAAATTGACAAAAGTAAGCGAAGCAAATTGCGGAAAAGTTCACTTCTTTAGACATGGGGTGAAGGTTGTTGGAATTATGATTTCAATACAGCCAAAATGCTTAGATCAATACCAATATATAAGTTTATAGAAAAACGCTTGTGTTACCAATAGTGTACATATTAACTCCAGAAATTTTATATAAAATATTTAGATACAAGTTTCTTTTATATAAATTTTTGAACAAATACAAAACCAATATACTGAACTGGATTATTCTCGAGCGAATTTTGAAAACACATTCTCGCGAGTAAATAGAAAGTAACGTCTCTGCAATGTAACCCATCTTGGCTGACAATTGTCGGTTCAACAGTCGTGGTCAAATTCGATCAAAAACGAGAGGCGTAATCACGTGCGGATAAAATGTCGCTTTCGATTTTGTATTCAGCTGTTAGGCAAAAGCCGCTGAATAGAAAACCGAAAGTTAACTATCAACTACGTGAATTGATAAATTTAAGATGTGGTTGTAAATTAAGGATAACAACTGTATCAGGATGGAAATATTATGTCTTTGTTGTTCCGCTCGCAATAGCCAGGAGAGGAGGAGGAGTACATTTATCATCTGTGGTCGTGAAATTCTGTGAATTTAGAAAAAATTTGAATCAAGTCGAGTGATATTCTATATAATGAATGCATCCAGAAACAGAATCAGATTATTATAGTTAATAATTTATAACATCTTTTGCGTTTGGCTGTTAAATTTGCTAAAATCGCGTAACAAACTATTTTAAAAGCTCAGTGCAAATATGATTTTAACTTAAAACCTCATCAACGCGATTATCTTACCTTACACAAACAATCTTATAGTTAATGCAAATTTGCTTCAGATCGTAGAGAATGAAAATTCATGGCAAGACGAATGTAAAATTGGAATTGATTCAGAATTGTATATGACAAGCATCAGCTAGCGTTCTATCTCAATTTTTCTGACTTTGAGAGCTCGGAGAGACGGCCGGCGACAAAACGAAATAAAATTTATCATTACTTGTTTATATATAAAGACGGTCCAGGCTCCGGTTGTTACCCATATATTTCTGCCTGCAAGTAACGGCTGTTACGATCGCGAATCGAGAATTCAGATAAAGATTAATATTTGACGCACTTATCTAATGATGATTTGCCCACCATAAAGCCGACTTTAAACAAAAAAATATTGAAATCTCTCGCTGAGATATATTGAAGTCGCGTATAAAAAAATGTTTTGATTAATCAGCCCACACGCCCATATTAGAGAACAATGTGTTTACATGGTTTTATGTATTCATTTGATATGATGGGTGTCAAATATTCGTTCTTCGTCGCCTATAACTGTTTTATTTGTTTATAATATTTTAATATATAAATAATTGTTGCAAAAGCGTCTTAATATTTATTTATCCGGCAAAATTCTCACTTATCATCAATTGCAATTTCGCCAACGCGTCTTTATCAAGACAGTCATAAATGTAAAGAGTTTGAAACGAAGTTTCAATGAACTATACATTATTGTCATTATTATATTGGGCAAAAAATGTGTCGCCACTTAACAGGTCTATTGAACTACTGTACTCATCGCCCAAGTTGCTGAACATGCAAGGTTAAGGAATCCTGCCAATTCTGGCACCCGCTTTGATTTGCAGCAGTATGCTGTGTTTGGCGTTATAAAATGCCTGCTGATGATGAATGATAGTAAGTTGCGGTCATCGCTTCGTAGAATCTGTACAAATCGGTATCTAAGACATATATGTTTTTCGGGTGATAACTGAAAACGTTGTAGCCCGTGTAGAAACCAACCGGGCCAAACGGAGATTGGTCCTCCCGGTATCTCCAGCAGCTTATATGTTATATTGGAAAATTTAATAAATCCATGGTTCCAACGGATAGGTGAATTTTTCTGTGCACGCTGTAATGCCAACTCTTTTATATGTCTGCCTTGGCACGCCACAAGAAGATTCTGGACTTATCCTCGTCCCTCGGGCTTCCGCATCCAGTCAGTAAACAGTCAGTCCTAACTCTATAGCAATTTCTGTTTGTTGTACTCGGATCGGTCGGTGTTGACGTCTTTATATAGTTAGAAAACGTAAGAGAGTATTGCAATTGGTCAGGAAATCTTGTACGGATAAATTATTCTTTTTTTATTTAATTATAAGATAGCAAGAGAAGGCTATTCATCCAATTGATTGACCGGACTTCTGTCCGGAATTGTTAATGTAACTACGGAGAAATTACGATTAGCATTCAACTCTTCCATCCAATCTTTCGCCTTTACGAATTCTCGTGATACATTTTTAAAGAAACTGAAGATATACATATACACATTTATAATACATATATAAATATATTAAAAAAAGGTTAGACTTGATCTAATATGTTACGGTTATGGTCCTTTTCTGTTCTATTTTTGGTTGTATGTGTTGTGCGTTGGGTCTTCAAAATTCGTTTCAAGCCTTCTCTCAATTAATAACATTTTTTATATTTTTTTTTTTTTTTTACTTTCTTTTCATGCAACGCCTTATTGAATACTGCTGATATCAAGTATCGTGCTTTAATTTCGTCTATAAAAGATTCTACAAAATTTTAATAAAACATCAGTTGACATTATCGTCTCAGTTATTAATCAGCGTCCTTTTTAATAAAGAAAGTTTTAAATACAAATTTTATAAGAAAAAGGTATAAAATATTTTAAAAGAATTTTTGAAAAAAAAAAAAAATTAAAATATTAAAAATATTTATTTAAAATAGTTGCCGGGTAAAAATCGAAGTGCAGAAGTTATTTCTATTACATCAGTGAAAATAAAGCATAAGAATAAGCTTATTTTACCAAGTGCCCTAAAGGACTTGGGGTATAATAGATTTTTAGTTTGGGTAAAGATACGCTATATAAACATTTGATCGGTGTAAGAGTTTTATGTCGTTTTATCATGTCTGTCGATCTCGTGCGAAGATTTGATAGTTGATTTGATCTCGATTGAGTTGCGTCCATCCATTCGTCCGTCTACTCTTGAAAATCGAATGTCCGCAGAAATTAGAAGAGAAACTGAAAATCTGCATTGGAATGTGGGTATTTTTTTTTTTATCCATAGTTCGCCCACAATGACAAATTTAACGAACAGGAAACTTCTTGACTATTATATTCGAGGAACAGTGTATGTCCCTGCAAAATAGAAATTTTTAGAAAAAATGACTTGAGATTATTGAGATGGGGTGTCTCTCTACAAGATTCGGTTTCGGGGGGATTACAAATTCTAAATGTACTCTACAGATTGAAGTTTCCGAAACTGATCGATCTCCTTTGCGTGAAACTGAAGTAAAATGTTCTTGAAATGTATTCTATGGCTTATATAAGATATATAAAGAATTATTTTGAACTTTTAAATTTGATAAAATGCTTCCCAATTTATGTTGCAATTCTCGAGAAGATTAAAAAAATAAGTTTTGATTTTTATTTCTCATCTCTCTCTCTCTTCGATGTTATGATATTATGCTTAATGACCCTTTCATTTATTGCTTTAGATTGTTCAAAGCGTTATGATCAATTCATTGGTTATAAATTAACATTACATTTGTAATTGTTGGTTTAGTTTACGTTCGTTTGTCCGAACAACTCGTTTAAATACAGACTTACCTGTTACTCTGATGCATCGCAGTGCGATGTATAGGCAAAGCTTTTTATGGTATTCAGTGTTAATTGTCAGTTGCATTGACTTATCAGTTAAAGCCAATGGCCAAGTTGCGATCTCAATGGCAGTTACAGTCCGAAATGCCAATAATGAAACGGTACATTTAAAGAACTCATTATTATTTATAACACAAAAATGCTCTCACAATCGCGCGTCTGTGTTGTTAAGTATTGAAATCGTTCGTTGGAATTTATTAAACAAAAATAAAAAGAAAAGGAAAAAAAGCAAAAAAAGAGAGGAATATTTTGTAATATATTTCGTATTTTTAATAAATGTTTTTGTTTTTATTTTTAAAGATGACTTATCAAGTGGAGCCATTAGCAAATTCTTATGCCGAACTGGGTGAGGGTCCGCATTGGGATGGAGAAACTCAAAATCTCTACTATGTCGATATAACTGCGGGCAAATTATTGCGTTACAGTTACAAGGATGACAAGGTGTACGAAGCGAAAATTGAAGGTGAGGACTTAGCCAGCTTCATTGTACCCGTTGCCGGCACTAGCGATACATTCGCTGTTGGTGCCGGTCGTCGTGTTATCATTGTTAAATGGGATGGCACTTCGACCACTGCTCAAGTTGAGAAAACCCTCTTTGAAGTGCAGAAAAATGATAAGCGTTTCGAGGGCAACCGTTTCAATGATGGCAAATGTGATCCTAAAGGTCGTTTATTTGCTGGCACGATGCGTTACGTGGGCGATGAGTTCGAGCATCGTTGGGGTGAACTGTACAAATATGAAGAAGGTGGTAATGTTGAATTGGTCAAAACCGATGTTGGAATTTCGAACGGTCTAGCCTGGAATGAGAAAACCAACAAATTCTATTATATTGATACCACTGACTTTGAAGTTAAAGAATATGATTATGATCTGGAAACGGGAAAACCAGGTATTCAGTATCTTTTCTTGTTTCCATGTAACATAAATTGTAAGAAATCCTCGGTATTCTTTTCAGCCAATCCCAAGGTGGTCTTTAATTTGCGTCGAGATTCTCCAAAAAATCATTTACTACCTGATGGTATGACTATAGATTCCGACGGTAATATCTATGTAGCCACTTTTAATGGTCATACTATTTATAAAGTGAATCCAGTGTAAGTATACTTTCAAGTATTTTTATTGATATCTTGACGGTGTCTATGTGTTTTTTTTTGTTTTTTGTTTTGCTTCAGAACGGGAAAAATATTAATGGAAATCAAGTTGCCGTGCAAGCAAATTACTTCTGCAGCTTTTGGTGGTCCCAATTTGGATATACTTTATGTAACCACTTCGGCTCGTGGCAATGAACCCAAGCCCGCTGGTACCACTTACAAGGTCACCGGCTTAAAAGCTAAAGGTTTACCGATGACTAAAATTCAAATCTAAGCTGATCGCTTGAACGATATCGGTTTTATACTTTTATATAAATAGCTCATACCCATATATAGCCAGTGCAATAAAGATAAAAAGCAAAGTTCTTCAAATTTGATCGTCAATTTTTATAGAGCTGTCCCTTTGTCGTTAGTATTTTTCTTGATATACAAAAAATTAAAATAAAAATTAGCCAAATATTCTGATCTATGCTTTAACCCAACTAACTTTCACATATATTGGAAAATTAGTCTCAAATTACTTTCTAGATTTACTAACATAGGAAACAGTTATTTTTAGTTAATTGACGAGAATGTTTGATTTTTGTCTCTCTCATTCTGTTCATGCCTGTTTTTTCTCTTTTCTCACAAGGGTAGACGAACTTTCAGTAGCGGCTGCTTAAAAGAAAAATTATTCATATGCGGATGCCTACAGTTTGTTTTAAAAATAATTTTATCCAATTTATTGAACTTTCACATCCATTTCCGACTTGCCGCTCCAAACCGTATACAGCTGATCAACATAAGATACTGAATCGATTTGATCATATTGGCCGTATTGTCCCTGTTGTTAGAATGTTTGCGGTCACAAAAATTAGAAAAAAAAAAAAAGCAGAAGCATTATAGTGGGCCACAGTCCATCATTCAATGAACTACAACACTTTGTTTAATACAATTACGCACATGACGGCTTGTCAAAGTAAGACGTTATGCGGAAAGTTGTCGAAAGTTGTTGTTCGTGAAAATACCAAATTCGTGAAAATATGTGAAAAATTGCGACGATTGTAGGCTAAGCATGAAGAGTCATGAGAGAGGCAGAGAAGCCTAGATGGAGGCAGAATCACTTCCGGTTTAGTTCTTGTGGATGGTGTATGCATCTGCGCAAACTTCATGTACCATAAGTGGTATAGGATAGAAAAACATAAAGCTTTAGATATAAAAGCTTAATCACGAAAATGCATGTCATCGTTATATATATAGCGACTATTGATCTCAATTTTGCTAAAAATATTCTTCAGATCTTAAAAATCAGCCAAACAACTGTTACATCCGAAATTCAAAAAATATTCTGCCTCCTGCAGTGTATTTCTTGACGTTGGTGACCATCTTCTTCCATTTGCAATATATTACAGATCTGGATGAGACAAACGTTTAGATATAGATTTGGCTCATATGCATTCAAGTTCAAGATGCAAGCATACGCATTAGTCCGGAATATATATAGTTTATGAAAATTTCGAGTAATGTTTTTTAGGGGGCTTCTATCGCCTACATACATAACGTATATATAGAAGAATAAGAGAACTTTTTCTTATTATGTTTGCTCTATAATATATTTTATTGCATTTTTAACACGTATCATACATATGTTAAAGTTGTACATATTTGTTAAACTTGTTGCTCGATGAAACGAATTATCGGTAAATAATTTCTCTTTTCATATACATACTTATTTAAGCGATTTAATACACAATAAATAGATCATGGTTATCTACAGCAATATGTTTATGTATACAACATATGTATACATATATATATATATATATATATGTATGTATGTAAATTTTTAAAGCAATTGGCTTCTCCGACATCGAATATTCCTTAAGGATTTAGAAAATAATCATTTGAACGAATTCTTTAAGCTGTTGGGGTACCTCTTGCCTGTTCATTGTTAACATAAGAGAGATAGAGATAAAGACAAAGGGAAAGACAATTATGTTAATGTATAATAATGTTTTGTAAGTTAATCGGAAACTTACTTAATTTCTTCTCTGCTTTTTAATGCCTTCACTATAATCAAGCATATTAAAGCGCCCTGTGCTAAAGCAATATAAATTTTCTTGAGCATAACGTCAGGCTTTTCAATAAACCCTTTGCTAATGTTTCGCTCGTTTGTAAAGCGGCGGAATTCCTCGCTCGCAATTTCATACGATTCACGGGTAAGCCCTCTCTGTCCTCTATCAATGCGCTCATTAGGGCTGACTTGCAATCTGTTAAATCGTTTCATTTCATATCGCCGCATATCGTCTGTTAGGAAATAATTCATATTTTCACCCATTTCTCTTCGGGAGTAAGTGTAACGATCTATTGAATGTTGAGAATGTTTGTCATTAAGCATGCGATCGTCGTCATGAGCAAATTGCCGAGTTCCGTCAACTCGTTCTTCCTGTTTACTCGTATTTATTAAGACTCTTTGTAAATTCCTATTTTCGTGATTAGTTTCATAGGCTTTTGGGGAATCATCACGTCCTAAACGATAAGCGTTAATATGGTCGGATTGTTGAGCTCTATCTGTCCTCTCCGCTCTGTTATTACGGTTTACAACAGTTCTTTGCAAGTTCAAGTTTTCGCGACTATTTTCGTGTGACATAACTGTACCTCTTTGTTCGAAATTAATTTCCACATTGCGTTGTCTATGATCTCGTAAATGTTTTTCATATATGTCACTACGGTCCCTGATCAACTCGTCTCTGTTACGAGAAATATCCCTGATTTGCAATCGTGAATATTGATTCAGTCGGTCGTAATGGATAAAATTATCTTCAACTCGTTCTCTATTATTGCGTTCAGCATTAACGTGCGTGTTAGCGAGACGCTGGGCATTTACGGGAACTACCCGGTTGTCTCTTTGTTCATTGGTTGATTGTTCAAAACTTCGTCGATTGTCATCACGTTGTCTAAATTCAAAGTATTTCTCACGATTCGCATCCTCAAATCGAATTTCTCTACGTTGCTCTCGGTTCTGCCTAATGTCGCGCAAAATTTCTTGTCCAACATCTCTATGTTGTTTATCTGGATTTATCTTTAACCTCAAATCATTGCGAGTTTGTCTTGATTTTTCAACTTTTATTTCATCGAAAGCTCTACGAGCCTCTAATCTTGTAACGGCACTAGATTCTTCAATCTGCCTTTCTTGCACTCTTGCGGGCTCTTCCCGATTTGTAAATTGTCGAGACTGCTTCATCATAACTTCACGTTCGATTCTCCTTTCTAAACGATGGGCCAAAGTGCGTTTGGAATTTTCACCGTTATCGATTTGCCGCATTATTTCACGTTCAGCAACGCGTCGTTCTTCTTGCTCACGCCGTTGCCTGGTTCCTGATCGTTCGTCGAAGCGATTGTACTTCGCTTGGCGTAGAATCTCCCTATTATCGCTTGGATTTTCGAATCGATTAAAACGTAATCTATTTTCATTTGTTTCGCGTTCACGGTAATGCTGTTCTTGTCGTCTATCATTCAACTCAATTCTCTCCCTCTGTCGATTGGCACGGTCATCTCGGTTTACGATACGATCACTTCTTTCAAATTCATTTCGCATTCTAGCACTAAGTGAACGCCGTTCGTCTTCAAGTCGGTTATTGGATGAGGGAAAGTCTTGATGTTGTATAACAACAGGGTTTCTTTCAAATTCTTGGCGAAAATTTTCCCTTTCATTTTCAGCATATCCGCGATGATTCGAATGCCTTTCTCGATTTTCTCGTGAGCGTCTCACTTCCCGCTCTATCCGTCGATTGTTTGTGAGCATATTTAAATGGTTGTCTTCATACCGTTCATGTGGGATTTGTAGCCGCCGATCATTATATATGTGCTCTCCAGAGAAGTCCTTATACAGTAAAGATTCCGAGGATGGTTGTCTTAATGTAATTGTGGTCGCATGTCGCTCATAATCGCAGTAATCTCGTTCACAATTGAGGTTAAGCTCTTCACCGGAAACCAGCAATAGCAATATGATAGCTGTCGCCAACTGTTGCCACAAACTGGATATCATTTTTATATCTATATATGCGTATATATATATTTATATATATTTCTATATATATATATATATATATATATATATGTATGTACTTTGACTTTGCAATATATTTAATATACAATAACTTTGGAATTTATTATTAGTTTGTAAGGCTTCTGTGGTGTCTTTGCTCTATAAAGTAAAGCGCTTGACTGCTATCCTCGAAGTCTTCGTCTGCATATTTATACTAAAAAAATTGTTTGAAAAATAGAAATTTGTGACGACTTTGAAAAATAATTTTATATATTTATTTATATATAAGCAAAAATAATTTAATTTTCTTATCGCAAATGTGCACCATTTCATTGAACAAAAGAGAAAGGAAGAAAGGAAGAAAAATAGTAACCACATTTGTCCGCGCTATTCGCTATAGATCTTATTATGGCAACATGTGATTGTGACGTCAAATTTTTGCACGCGTTTTATATCTCAGGACACAAAGAGAACAGGAGTTTTTTTTGCTATGAGTATGTTTTGCAACGGTTTATAACTCGGTTATAGCCCGCTTCCAAAGCATATTTCCTATCTGGGCTGTCGTAAGTCTTAAGAACAAACCGTTTCTCAGTTACGTGGGCAATCGTTCCGTTTATTCCGCTTGATTGCTTCAACATCCGTAACAATATGTTATAAATTATGATGAAAAATATCCTTTTAACAAATTGGATGAATAAAATAGATGGCTAGGATAAGAGGTTTAATACAATAAACAAAATATGTTTCAATAAAAAAAAAACAAATTCCAATCAAATTTCGATTAAATACTTATAGTTCTCCTTTCATCGCCTTCATAAACGCCCACTATACGACTGTTCACAACAGATAAGTGAGAATATTGAAAATGGCAGCAGCCTGTGCAGCCGTAAAGCAAATTCAAACGAAATGAACTCAAACCTAAATTCGACGCTTTTTTTCCTCCCTTCATTCTTTGTATGAAGGACATATTTTGATACCCTACCCGTCATCCTTAATCAATAATCAATAAAAATTGCAGAGAATTTTTTAAATTTTGGGTCGATCGAATCGCTCTTTGTCCCAAGTATTAGTATTAATTTCTTGTTCGTTATGCATCTATGATCTGAGCAAATCACGTCTATTTTAGTATAGGATTTATGACCATAACCTAGAATGTCTTTGTCAAGTTAGAGCCAAGTTATAGGTCAACATATATTTCAAATACCTAGTTAAATAAGCCCTTCTTATGAGTGCTGTCGTGAGCGGGTGAAGTCCGCTTCTGGCACATCGAAATGCAAAAGACGCCGTGACTTCCTTTTTTCATAAGGCGTACAAACATAGTTAACACTCAAAAGAGAAAAATGATAAGTAAATAACAGCCTTTGCAAAGGCGAGATTAGACCCTATACGGAATCCTGTAAACCTTTGCAAAGAAATCTTATCCCCGGGTTCGGTTGCGAACCAATCTTTTATACCCATCACTGTTATCCTATTAGAGATTGAGAAAAAGGAAAACTTATAAAGTTGCGTACTCTATATTATTGGGTGGGCATAGCCGCTATTTTTTTTTTATTTTTGTAGAATTAATTTTATGGAAATTAAGAGCAACGAGCAAAAGACACGGAAAGCAGAGGTGTTCTCAGTTTCGGTTGTGTAGATGTGTGAGCATTGTGGGCACATTCTTTCCCGTACTTGGGCCATTTTCAAACTCTTTCGCAAGTTTGTGGGCGATATCTTCTTTTTTGCGAACGTGTGAATGTGTATCACTACTAAACTATGCAGTGGACATACCAACGGACGGACATGCTTAGGTGCATTCAGAATTTGAAATTGGCCAACAGCTTAAATAGTTTGCGGGGCTATTGCAGCTTGCTTTTGCTATTGAAGAAAAAATAATATTTGATACACTATAATGCTGGGTAGGCGTGGCCAAATTTTCCAATTTTTTCGCAGGTACTACATAGAATGTACGTTTTTCTGATATAGTTTATGATTAATGATCCAAAAATTAACTTTTCATTCCATTTGAAGAAGGGAGATTTCTTCATTTTACGTAGTACTGTAGGCGTGTTTTGCGATCAATTTAGCCCATTTTAAATACCAATCTGTGTGCAATAGCTTCCAATGTTTCTGCCAAATTTGCAGCCGAGAGATGTATCTTTGAGGCCAGGAGGATGTTTACAACAAACATTATAGAGACGGGCAGATGGACAGACGGACTTGCTTAAGCCGACGAAAAATATATACACTTTGTTGCGTCTCTAAAGCTTCCTTCTGGGCGTTGCAAACGTCTTGACCAAATGAATATACCTCTCATCCCTCGGTGATGGATATAATAATAAATAAACTAAAGTCTCTCTAACCTAAACAAAGACAAGTTATATGGATGCACTGGATTAAACAAATACATTTGATGTATAAATTGTAATCTCTTAAGGGCTCAATATATTTTAGACTGTTCAATTAGTAAAAATCGCAAAGATCGCGAAGGTCACTTTTCTTTTAAGCTTGTTGCTAGCTCGAAAAAACCTTTTCACGGAAAACCATTTTTAGATTATCGTGACATTGAACTGAAGGGATCTAATGGCGAACGAATATGTTTAGCGGACGCAAAATACCTAGAGCGAGCGTTTTATTCGCGAGACAAAGCTCTACTTTTGGGGAAGACAGAGGGAAAGGCTTCTTAAGAGAGATAGATAGAGAGAGAGAGAGAGAGCGAGAAACAACTGCGTCTCTATACTTTGCTGCTAAGCATAAATGCATTCATGTTAAAGCGAATTGCCGGTAGCCTTCATAGATGACTGATGATGATTGATAGACGTTTGTTAACTATTAGTAGAATGGGAGTAGGGAATAAGGCCAATTATAGATATATATTTAATCAAAAATGTTTGGCCAAAATTTTGAATCGATATTGAACGTGAAAATGCGTGAAAATATTAGCTTTTTAACGGTTCCGCCTAAAAGCTTACCCTTAATGAAACCTAGCAATTTCAGCAAAAATCAAGTACAAGTATAACTATCATAAATAGTTTCAACTATATACGATAAAAACTATCTATCTACTATAGTACTAGTAGATTAGTACTAAGAAGTTACCCCTCTTTGGTAAGAATATAATTATGCGAAAAAGTCAACTAAATGAAGCTTATGATGATTGGGTGGGTGAGGATGTTCGTGACCAAGATATTGTATGTGAATCTAGTATATATACAAGAGCTTTGAATGAAAATTGTAGCAGTTCTCAAGTTTAGCTGCCAAGTGTGAGACACATAAACAATTTCTGAGCGCCTGAATACAAAAAAATCATTTCACACTAAAAATGTAACCTTTACGGGGTAAGTTAGTTAGTTGTTAATGTTTTTTTTTCTTTTTAGAGAAACTTCATCGGTACTAGTACGCGGTATGTGGTAGGAGAGCGCTTTACAAACACATGTATTTAGATACAGTAACGATGTGTGTTTGGCTTTAACAACTTAAAATTTTTTCTACCCCATATCCCATTTTTTGTTACTCCTATGCGTTTGTCTGTTTGTCTGAGATGGAACAGGAAAAATTTGGCATAAGTGTGCCGGGTGTTAAAATCGATGTATTCGGTCTGCAAACATATGTAGAAATGACGAACGCAATGACAACGAAGACGATTGAATATACGAATATACTTACTTGTCAATCAAAGTATAATCCATCGCGGATAAATATCGATCTGAAATATTGCAGGAATATTTGTCAAGGTTATGGTAAAGATTAGTGCAAACATGATGATGATGATGATGATGATGATGATGATTCAGGGTAGCGCAGAGTAAAAGTAAAGTAAAAACAATTTTCATATCGATGCTTAAGGCATCGGTTAATCAAGAATTGTAAGCAAAGATAATATCAATTTCTTCTTCTTATATTTTTCGATTCTTTTCAGGAAAGCCCTACTGCATCCAGGGGACTGCATGTCAGGGGACTAAATAATTATAAATAAAAAGAAAAATTTTAAGTGCATGCAAAAGCTCTAAAATAACAAAAGTTCCAAATCTCAACTTGCACACTACACTTTCAAACTGTACTTGTACTACCCTACTAGATAGAAATGTGAATCTTAACTTTCCATTTATGATACTATGATGCTGCAGTAAAGCTTATACATAATAATAATAATAATAATAATAATAATAAAGTTGGTGTATTTAATAAAATGTTGTCTTCACTTCTTAATAATTAAATATGTTATCTTATTATTAAATTACATGTATATGCATAGTATATAATAATATATATAATATGAATAAGTAGTGAAAAGCTTGTTGCTGTTGTTTGGGATACGTAAATAAATTACTTTCATTTGAACTTTTGAAAAACTTTCATTTCTATTACATTGATTTTTATTATGTAATGATTTATGAACTTTTGTGTAATCAATGAAAATATGACATAAAGGAAATAAATTTCACTAATCAAAAATAATATTGTAAAAGCCATGGCAAGTTATATCAAAAGGAAACATTTTTGTACCCATCACCGAAGCTTGAGGGATATATTCATTTTGTCAAAAGGTTTGTAACGCCCAGAAGGAAGCATCACAGACCCCACCAACTATATATATATATATTCTTGTACAGCATCAAATTGTAAATCGATCTAAGCACGTCCGTCTGTCGGTCAAAATAAAGCTATCGACATCAAATTTGACAGAAACATTGGAAGTTCTTGCACACAGGTTGGCCTTACTAATGGGCCAAATCGGGAGAAGGGCACCTTTATAATCATCAGCGTGATCTTGAAAAGAAGGAAAACGAGTAAATTTTCATACTCTAAAATATCGGGTGGGCGCGCCCGATTTTTTCTACTTTCAGAATAGAAGTGGAAATTTATATGGTGTATGTGTTGTAGTTTACGAGTAACAAGTAAAAAACACAAAAACGAAAATGCTCCCAGCTTTTGTTACACAGAGGTGTGGTCGTTGTAGGCAAAGTTTAGATCGTTTTCAAATTTATTGGCAAGTTTATAAGCGATATGTTAATTTTCGCTAATGGCAATATGTTTACGACGGATACTACATAGTTGGACAGACGGACAGATGGACAGACGAAGAAACGCGCTATAAATATTTTCAAAAAACTATGAAATTATGACACGCTATGAAATAAGTAGGCGTGAGCGATTTTTTCCATTTTTGTATGTGTACTGCAGCATACGGTCAGATTTTTGTAGATATATCCGCTATGGTTTATGAGCAATGAACAAAAGACCAATTTTTCATTCCTTTTGAAAAACAAAGGTGTTCTCATTTTACATGGTACAGTAGGAGTCTATTTCGACCGATTTGACCCGTTTTCAATACCAATCTGCGTGCAAGAACTTGCAATGTTTCTGCCAAAGTCGATAGCTTCATTCTTGCGGCCAGGAGGGTAATCACAACAGAATATACACAGCGGGACAAACGGACATGCTTAAATCGAATTAGAATTTAATGCTAATCAAGACTATGTATACTCGGGCTCGGGGTTGCAAGCATTTTGAGAAAACGAATATATCCCTCATCCTTCGGGTACATACGTAACAAAAGCGATAAATATAAAAATTTTGAATCAACGAATAAAAGCGGAAATGCAGCTTGTAAGAGGTTTAACAAGAGTATCCGAAGATAATGCGATATTCAAAGTATTTGGTGCTCTGCAAGTTTTTTGCGAGTTTTCGCTGTAAAATAAAATAATTTTGTTTTCTATAAGGAATGAACTTTATTACGTCATATATTTGCCATTTTATTCAATAATGAGTTCCGACTTTTAAGACAATTTCTTTATTGCCTCCTCATGACATTTCTGATCTTTTGCAGCAAATAGATTTTCTATATACGAATCTGCGCTATTCGCTGAATTGAAAGTTTTGCCAGATGAAGAATTTTGTAGGGAACGCAAGAGACGGTAATCTGACGCTGTAAGGTCAAGAATATATGGTGGATGTGGAAATACATCCCAACCAAGTTCTAATACTGTTGCGATGTTTCATATAATTTGGTTGTTATTTTGGAGTTTATTGATTTCTTGCGCGGCACCTTTTTTCCCAATATACTGACAGCAAAATCTTTTTTTCGTGGATATCAGATTTTGGTGTTGTTTCAGAAAGTTCACGGTGGATTCACCTTGATCTATTGCGTCGTACACTTATTATTTTTCACCACCAATTGCAATTCTCTTCAGAAATGGATCTTTTTCGCTTCGTTTTAACAGCATATCGCAGGTAATACGTTCATGCGTTATGTTAAATGAATTTCTTTTAAATCATGTGGAATCCAAATAACCAGCTTTGGCAGCAGATTTTCTTCCCGAATCCGGTTTTCGGTTTCGATATGCGCACCTCTGTTAGACATTTGCTGCAATACAATATTGAGATAAAAATCTATCTGAGAAATATATTTGTAGTTGATGAGCGAGAATCGAACTTGAAACAACATAACGACAACATAAGCATACAATTGTAACCTATCATTTATTGCAGACATCGATTGGCAACTTGGTACAAATAATTTGTAAGGCCATTAAAAAGATTAACGTCGAAATGGTGCCGATATTCTAGCTAAAGCACTCTCGACTAACAAAGTACTTTAGAGTTTGTGTACTTTAGATGACTTGCGGTACAGAGTTTATTAAGGGAGAGGAACTTAATATAAACTCGTGTTCTATCATACGCAACGATTCAGAATCATTTTCTCAATTGATTTAAGTTTGCCTACCAGATAACAGCTCAAGTATTTTTACGTTCAACCTATAGATTCGAATTTTTGCGATATTTTGACCAAAATATTTGGTACACTAATTGAAAAGGGATGGGATCGGACCACTTTTGCGATCACTTCGCATACAAGGCTTTACTTTGAAACCAGTATATCGATAGACTATATCGATTTAAAAACTTGAATCAAATCGGTCATCGTTGCTGCGTAAAGTCAGCATTTGTATGGCAACAAAGCTTTATATTCAATACCTTATGACGGAAATAGGTGAAGAATTCTGTAAGACGAAATGGTGTAGGACATTTAACGGTCGGCTTTGACCGATTATGTTTTTTGGATTTTGTGGAAGATTAACCTTCAGATGAGTTTTGCGAATGGTCGATCAAACCAATCAACCGATCAATCTCTTCATGATTCTTCTTTTACTCTGCAGAGATTTTTGAATATTTTTTGAATATTTTCATACGAAAACCTTTATAAATGTAGACTTGCAAGTAAAAATTTCATGGCAGGAAACGGAGAACGACAACCGATCCAACCCTACGTTTATTAAAATGTTTTTAATTTCTATTAAGCGAGAGATTTTCGATAAATTGCAGGGAATGGCAAAATTATTAACGCACAAACTAACTAACGTTAAACTAATCGAATTTTTAAATAAATACGCAAAGATTTGCATCGAAACTTTTTAAAAGTTATAATTTATTTTCTTTTATTATAAGATTTATGATTGTTCTCCCTTTTAAATAATTGTAAGATGGCGTACAAAATACATATTATTATTATTATTATTATTATTATGTATGTATGTATGTATTGAATATAATTATGTAAAATTTCTATAAACTATTTCGAACTTAAAAAATCATATATATTCTGAACTTATAATATATGACGGAGACAGGGGTAAGGAGTGTGTGTGAAACTGAGCGTGAGAAGGAGAGTAAGAAAGAAATATATATATGTAGAATGAGATACAGGTAGAGAGGATATGAATCAATTGTAATATTTTAAGCTATTTTTTTTTTTTCTTTTTGTGCTTAATTAGTTACTTAAAGAGGAATACATTTTTAATTAAATTAAACTATTATTAAATGAAACACGAGAGTCGGGAAGAGGGTAAATGAAACCAGAGTGTTTACTTTTTTCTTTTTTTTCGTTTTTTTTTTTTTTTTTTTTTTTTTCCATTATAAATTCATTGAAATTGAAATGTGATATTAAGTTTAGTTGAACTCTAGGGGATTTTTGTTTTCATTAGATATCAATGTGTCATGCTTCAGAAGTGATTCATAATTTATGTCATTTCAATCAATATATCGACACTAAGTTAAATTATTGGAATAATAATCGTGAGATAATACTACTATTCTGATTGATTTTCAATACTAAATGTTTTTTCTTCTCAGCAGTTCTATTATTTATTAAAATGTTTTAAATACTTTATTTTTTATTGATCTTTCTAGTTTATTCATTTTCTTTTTTTTTTGTTTTGTTTTGTTTTTTTCTGTTTGTTTTTCTTTTCTACAAGAAAAATGTGTAAACTTTAAAAATTAAAAACTAGCTTAGAACAATAACTATATGGTATATAAACGCCTCTAAAGCTATATTTTTAATAATATTTTATTTATATTAAGTGTGCTAAATATTTCAAGCACTTGTTTTGATGACGGCTTTAGAACAATATTCTCTGGAAGGAAACTGACGGTAACGTTCACATCAGTTGCACCGATTAATAATATACCATAATTACAGTATTCCTACAAGTTTACGTTATATGAGTTTGCATTGTATTGATCGATATCACGTTTTATAATCTCAAATATTCAATTTTTTCGAAGAGAGTAAACACAACCCATTGCAAAAATGTTAAAAATCCCCAACATTTTTTAATCAAAACTATAGCTAGGCTATGCCTCTTCACAAAGAACATGATTATCGACAGCGGGTAAGTGAGTAGAAAGTTAAGAAAAAGTCCTAGGGAACGAAGTGAACCTTTATTAGAAGCCCGAAAGAGTGATTTAGGACCTCAAGGCTTCATTTCTCCTCATGAAAGGCAGAAGTCTGCATTTGATATTATATTTATTTTTACAGTTTAACACCCCTTCAATACTCCTATCAAGAACTTTGTAAAATGTCTTGGCTTACATAGGAGATTAACATGATAAAATCATATGAAAGCTAAACCCTAGCAACTATTGCAGGAACTCAACTTGGTCTAAGAATTAAATGTATTTTATGCAAGACCGCAAGCTTTCAACGATAACGATTCAGATTTTCCATTCATCATAATATCTTGGTCGATTCCCTTCGGCAATGTCTCTTCTAGATAAATCGAATGAGATAAGAAGATTGCAAGGCATTATATACACGATTCTCATCATTTCGAAAATAATTTACTTTTTCTCTTTAAATCATTTTAATGAATTTTCCAAGTTTATATAATTTCTTGCGATTCACTTAACACGTTCGCGGACGCGAATGCTATCGCATTCATTTTCATAATAGTGATGCAAAATGACGTCAACGCTACAGCATTCAAATTTTAAAGCCAATTTTTTGTTCATTTAATTTCATGTAACCTTAAGTTTTTGTAATTAATATACATTTCAAAGTAATGACCAATTGATGCTTTAAGTACTTTCTTATTTTTTTTTAATTTTTCTTCTTCTGACTACTCTTATAATATATGTATAATCAGATTTTGGATATTACAACTAGTTTCAAAAATAATTGCCTGTCTATTTTTGCAGCTCCCTGAAATTTTTAGTGTCCGCGAACGTGTTAAGCATCATGTCTGCGCTGTTAGTTTAGTCTTCCCATTGGATGGACCATAATCTCTGCTATTTGTCTCACCTTGCTATAACAACTACTTACTATTTTTTTGGTTAGGTTATAAATTAAATAGGTGATAAAGAGAAGATAAACATTTTAATCCTTCGTCCTCTTTTTACTTTTTTTTTCTACCACTTATTGATTACTTTGCGAAAAAGATATACAAAAATGATCTCAATAAAAATCGTATTGAATTATGTAAAATTGTAATTATTATTATTTCGTTATATTAGGTAATAAATAAATGATCGTACGCATATAATTGACAAAATAATTTGCCGAATTAGTGTAAGAAATACAATGTCGAGTCATAATGAGAGAGAGAAGGGTGGAAGGGGCTGAAACATAAGTAAGACTCCTTAATGCAGGATCGTTATCGAAGTAGAATTTTTAAAATAAAAAGATCGATTCTCCAAACCTAAAGAAGAGAATGGGCTTGATGTCGGAGGATCTAGTCTTGTGTACTCTAAACTAAATTAAAAGTTATGCATAGAAGCGCAAAAAGCGAAAAAGCATACATTTTTTTGAAAATGTTAAACAAAGCAACATAAAGTATTAGAAAAGCATGGCAAGACGACTAATGAGATGAGAGTATAAACTTTAAGTCAAGAGCGTGTAATGAAAAATATATCTTTCTATAAACCGCAAGTGATTGATTTACAGCAACCATTACAGATTGATAGGCCTAAGATTGCTTGACCTAAGCTGCGTCAAACTAAGTGACTCAAGTCAGTTTTTTTCTCGCACATCGATATATAAAAAGCATCAGAGAATTAAGAGCAACGAGCAAAAGACACGGAAAGCAGAGGTGTTCTCAGTTTCGGTTGTGTAGATGTGTGAGCATTGTGGGCATATTCTTTCCCGTATTTGGGCCATTTTCAAACTCTTTCGCAAGTTTGTGGGCGATATCTTCTTTTTTGCGAACGGCAGAACGTGTATAAAAGATACTATACAGCTTGGCAGACGGACATGCTTAGATGTATTCCGAATTTGAAATTGATTAAGAATTTATAAAGGTTTTGAATACGAACATATAAGGAAATTATTTTCCGCCCGTCAACGAATCTTTTATACCCATTACCATTACCCTAAAAAAGACAAGTAAAAGAAATAGATTTTCATGATCTATAGAATGGAGTGTGCGCAGCTGAAATTTTCTATTTTCAAAATGAAAGTTTTTGTCGTAAAGGCGTATGGTCGTCGTGGGCGTACCCTTCGAAAACTATAGATCACTTCCAAATTCTTTTGCAAATTGTAGGCGATATCTGCATTTTCGCTTACGGGAGAATGTTTATCACAGATACTGTACAGTTGAGCAGACGTAGAAATGGACAGACGGGTATGCTTAGATGCGTTCCAAATTCGAAAACAGCCAAAAATTTATATACTTTATGGGGTTTTTAAAGCTTGTTTCTGCGCGTTATAAAGGTATTGAACAAAAAATTAAATTATGGTACACTATAATATTGGGTAGGCGTGGACAAATTTTCCCATTTTTTTACAAGTAGCTTTCTGATGTAGTTTATAGGTAATGAGACAAAAAATACTTTTTTTATTACTTTTGAAGCACAGAGTTGTCCTCACTTTACGTAGTACTGTAGACGTGCCCTGCGATCGGTGTAGTCCACTTTCTGTAACCGCCAAGAGAATGTTTGCAACAGGCATTACATAGACAGACGGACAGACGGAGATGCTCAAATTGATCAAGCATATATACATTTGGTGGTGTCTCTGGGGCTTCCTTTTGGGCGTTAGAAACGTTTCGACAAAATGAATGTACCCCTCATTCTTGAGTGACGGATATAAAAATGGGAAGAATATGTTACAAATAAATTCGCGATGAATGATTAAATGAAGTAATTGATGTTATTACGCAATTATGTATGTTATTAATCGGTACACCTAAGATGTTTATATTGTGATATAAGTAAATCTTTGGCTTTTAATTATTATTTATTTATTTTTTTTTTTTTTTTTTTTTTTCGTTTTTGTTTTATTTTGTTTTAAATTTCCAACATTTTAAACAAAATTTATCCAATAATAATCATGGTATAGAACATTGTCATTTTTCATTTTTTAATTACCTTCTTAATCTAATAATGCATTTATTTAAACCCATTATCAAATAATTTGATAATGCATTACAGTACAGTTCGATTGGTTAGTTACTGCCGTTTAAATACATATCTTATAATACTGACTTAAAATCAATAATTACTTTGAAATAATTGTGAAAAACTTTTTAAAATTTATAAAATCTAATATATATTTGCATTATTCCTTGACAGTGGGTAACTGAAATTCGGATTTAACCGAAAAGAATACTTATATATTATTATTATAATATATAATAAAATTATTGAATAAATATTTTTCTCTGTTTTTTAATTTATATTCAGTCAATAATTGAATTGTTTTTGTTTTCTTGTTGTTCTTCTTCTTCTTGTTGTTGTTGTAAAAGATAATTTCATTTCATTCCATACTTCTTTTTATTTATTTATTTAGTTTTTTTTGTACATAATCTTCGATTCTTTTATACAACAACTAAAATTAACAAATAATTTATTATCAATTTATTTCACTCAATTCATTTTATATATATATATATATGTATATATATTATTTTAAAATCAAAACCTAAGTAGGTCCACACATAAACAATTTATTATATACTAAGCGCCAACTGGAGGGGGGCAAAAAGTATTATTATTGAATATAATGATTTTGGTTTTGCATTCTTTTCCTTTTTACCGTTACGTCTAAAACCTATTTATTGATTTTTTTTTTTTTTTTTTTTGATAATTAGAGTTGAACACACTCACTGATTATTGTTTTCTCCTATGAGATCTTCAAGTGCACTATTGAGACGTCCCTTGCTTAAGGCCTCCACCAGCATATGCAGACGTTCCTCTCGTTCGGTATGACGCCTTTCCAACGATGTAACCTTCATATAAAAAGAATATAATGCAAGACAACCATTTTCATATTTAAGAATCCATTATCACAGTCTTAAATATTAAAATGAGAGTAACATTTGATGTTTAGCTTTTTCACTTCAACTTTTTGAAAGGAATTTGTAATTTTTACTGTAAAATATTGATAAAAAATAATAACAATATATGTAGGACCAAATATTAAATAATAATAAATGAGTAAGAAATTCACAAAAAAAAAAAAAAACAAAGAAAGCAAATACGAAAGTTATATTCGGCGAGACCCGAATCTCACATACCCACCACTATGCTTTTCACCTTCTACTCTCCAAGTTCTTTTATTTGATATCCATATCGCTGGTATTATTGAGAAAAAATTAATCCATCAGGGCGCGGTGAATTTGCCCATTCTTACGCAGATAATATATTTTCATTTGAGTAATATACAAAATAGTTTTAAATCTTCGGTCTCGTTTGCCTTATGATAAAGAAGAATAAAATCTCCAACAAGTGAAAAAAAAAGAATTTATTCACTTGTAACTTTGTGTGGGTATGGCAGAATTTTTCCCTTTTTTCAGGTGAAGGGGAGAGTGCTTCATAAAGTGAATGTGAAAAATTGCAGCTTTCTAACTTTTATAATTTCTGAGTAACGGGCAAAAATCCACAAATTTTTGTTAAGAAAAACGGCGTTGCCTTCAGTTTATGCTCCATTACGGGCTTCTGCTCCGACCAATTTAGCCCATTTTTAATAGCAACCTGTCTGTAAAACCTTCAAATGTTTCTATCAAATTTGAAGCAGATATCTTTGTTTTTGCGACCAGGAGAGGGCGAACAACAAACATCATACAGACGGACAGACATGGTTAAATCAGTTCAGAATTTCACCCTAACCAAGAATATATATGCTTTATAGCGTCTCTGAAGTTTCCTTTTGGGCGTTACATATAGTGTGAAAAGAAAAAAAAAAAAAAACAAACAAACAAATGAGTATACCCCCCTTATTACAGCGGTGGGTATAAAAAGAAGAAAACGAAAATTGTTTGTTTAATAAACATTACTGCCTGTCGATATAGTTTCCGGTCATTTTTTCCGATCTAAGGCACATAAGGCGCGAAAACGCAAACACCATCGATGAAAAAGTACGCATAGTCGATATAACTCTGAGGGTTATGAGTGCTAATACGGTAGCAACGAGTGCATACAAAAAACTAAGGCCTGTACTGATACCATATAACCAAATGCATATTGCACAATATTAAGAGAAGAATGGCTAATATATCGAAATCACTAAATTCTCACTTGATTGAAAGGCGAGAAGGTAAGTAAATTTGATGCATACAAATTCGGATCATATAGTATACTATCGTTACATACCTTGGCTTTTAGCGCGTAATAATCAACTGGTAATTTACGACGTTTTTGCAAAGCAATGTGTTCATCACGCTCGCTGAGACGTTGCTGCAATATGCGTACAGTCTCATGACAACTGGCCAATTCACGTTCATGGGCAGTTTGTAACGTTTTCAACTAAGCAAATATATGTATATATATAAATATATATATATATTTTATATTTATATGTATACAATACATTAACGATATACAGAAACATATAAATTTATTGTTATTAGATATGATAAACATTCAATCAAAAAGTACTGGGAATCGTTGATAATAAGATAAAGCGATTCATTTATGCAATATGCTTTTCAAATACGCTACCTAACAAACAAGACATCCACACTTACACTTCATACACTTGTCGACTTACTTTTTCGAGGCTCTTTCAGAAGTCTCCTTGAATTCCAAAACGTTTTCTTCGAATTGCTAAGTTAAGTCTGAAGAAATCATGCGAAGCAGTTCGCGTTTTTCGCCCGAAAATTCTGTTCAATCGGAAACCTTTCTCGAGTCAATTGAGTTCCGTTGATACAAAATTTGCTATAAAGCGTTTCATGTCTAAAACTACAAATGTCCCGAGCAAGTTTCCTTAAGAGGAAATGCTGCTTTTCGTGAGCAAGAAACCCTGGGAATCGGGTTTGTATTACCCATATGGCCATCATTTCTTTTATCTTATTTTATACCATGTGATTAGTATCGATTTTTTTTTTTGTAACGTTTTCTATAATTTGGAACACGAAAGCCCACTGGAAACTTGAAGTGAATTCTTTTTCAATATTTTTGATTATATGTGTACAAATAAAGTTGGAAATCTTACTCCCCGTAGATTGCGATTGCGTTCAAACGCGTTACTGTTGCAAAATGTTTGAATAAAGCATTCCTGGTACTTTTTTGACAGAATATTTATATTACTCATAACTTACATCTTGTAAACGTTTTTCGTGTAATGTTCGATAATCGGCCTGCAATAACTTATATCTGTTTTGAGCTTCTTTCAAAGCTTGTCCTTCCGTAGTGGCCGGCACCAGTGCTCCTTGTTGTTGCCGTAATATATTCACGCTTGTACTGGCAGTGCTATAAGGTTTGTCACTTTTCGAACCTTTAACATGCAAGAAAAGTTGTAATGATAAAAAGAATTTTATAAAATGAATTTTTGTTTGCCATCGACTCTCCTCTATCATAATATAAAATAAGTAAGAACATTATAGTCGGGCAGCGCCGACCATTACATACCCTACACCATTTCGCCTATTGCAGTTATTCACTCTCTTTGGTAATAATATACCAAAAAGTACACATTATTTTCATGCAAAGCCATAATTATCATAAAAGCCCACGCCCATATATGTCGGGATCCACAAAAAAATACACCTATGTGATCCAAGTTCCCTACTGTTCATTTTTTGGCCGAAACGCTATTATAAAGTAATTTTCATCATAAAATATTAAAAATTAAGCTTTCTTCCGAAAAGCTTGCTGCTAATGAGATATCGTATAAAAAGTGGGATCAAGAAATAGACCCATATGATTGAAATTAGGTCCACTTAATTTTTTTACTTAATTACTATCATCAACAAATTTTCACCACAAAAAAATGAACAATTAGGCTTTCTTGGCATATAAGGGTTTACGTTTCATGACAATCCTTATATGCGGTGGTATCCAAAAAATAGGCCTACGTCGTCCAAATTCGCTAAGGTAGATATCTTTGCTAATTTACTCTTATGAAGTACGAATTATTGAAATATTCGACTTTTTACCATATGAAGCTTCAGTTTCCGTACGAACAGTTTAATGAGAGGCGGTTCAAAAAATTGCCCGAAAACAAATTTTTCCTACCAAACTTAGAATATTTAAATACTATTAGAGAGCAAGTTTTGTCGAGCAATTTTGAAAATTGCAATTTTTTTTCATATTAAGACTTTTCAAAATAGGGCGTTATATGGGGAGTGATCGAAAAGGTGTATCCAAAGCATTTTAAATAGCGTTCGCCCTTGGCTCAAAGCACGTCCGTGTACCAAATTTCATCTAAATATATGTTAAAAATTACGACCTGTAGCTTGAACAAAAATGTACATGGACGGACGGACAGACAGGCTTAGATCAATTTACAAAATGATTCTCAATCGATCGGTATAATAAAAGGTTGATCTATCTTAAGCCCTTCTCGGTGTTACATTCGTCCGCGCTAACTTAATATAACCTGTACCACAAGTGGTGTAAGGAATAATTATAACATGTGAAGAGTCCCTGCTCGATTTACATTGAACTTTGGTTACCCATCATCTTCATGAGAAATTTTCCGGTTAACACTTCTAATTAGTTTACTTATTTATTTAACCATCAAGCCTTTAATTAATAATCTTAAGTAATATTATTACAACTATATGTCGACACATACTCGACATGGGAAAGCAAAGGGTTAGCTGTGAATGCGTCGCAGTGCGGCCATCTAAATTTTGGCAAAAGTTATGCGTGTATTCCCGACTATCGATTTTCAATTTTAATTTACATTTTTCCTAATAATTGATCGCTTCTGTAAGAGGAATCGATTCCACTCGATTTGGCTATACCCAGCTGGATTGCGGACTTTTTACAGAATATTTGGTCTTTAACTTTTCATGTTCACCGTTCCCTTCGGACTTGTGTGTAAAAATCGATCAAATCTGTTTAGCAGCAAAATTCGATACCTCCAGCAATACCCTGTGTACGTGAAACACTTAATTAATTATGAAAAACCTAGAATAGGCTCATTTTGTTTTTTTTTTTTTTTGTGAAACAATTTCATAATTATTCGATTCAAAAACTCAATCCATAAAAAATGGAGGGCTATCAATACTTTGATTTTTGATATATATTGAATGTTTTGAAAGGTTGTTAACATTTTTTAACGCAAAGCAAAAAATATCGGAAATTTCGTGAACAGTCGTGAACAGCAAAGTGAACTTGTACACGTTAATCTGGCCATTTGCTCGTCACTTCGTTAAGATTTGAAAACTTTATCTAGTAAAAAAAAAAAAAAAAAAATTCATTATCGAATACTGCCCAGGTTCGAAATCTTCCCCTTCACTTGGCAATTTTACACGTATTTATACAAAGAATTTTGACAAACTAATAATTGTGCATCCGACCGAACTGGTAATTCTACCAATTCTTAAAATTGCTCTTTAATCTATCCAAAGGGAGAGACGAGTCTTTTTTCAGCGCTAACAAGTTCCCTCATAATTCACATATGACGACCCTATTACATGAACTTGTGCATGGCATTACTGTTTATTCGTACTAGAAGTCATTTGGACCGGTCTTCTTCAATTTAATTCGCTAACAAGCTAGGAATTTTATTCATTTTATGAATACATTTATGAATACATATACATTGCCACTGTGTGTGAGAAACTCATTCGCCTATATGGCTGTAGAGGTGAAATATTAGGTAGTTCGGAAATTTCTTGCGGCTTTCACTGTGAAAAAAAAGGAGTGGATTTGTTTTTCTGCAATCTCACGAATCGTTATGCGCCGGCCAGTTGCGATCATAATCTTTAGTTGGGGAGCATCAATGCTATTTAGCCTAACAGAACGCGGTAAAGCTTTGACTGCAAAATTTCCAGATATGAATTTCGCAAACCAATTTTAGCAAGTGCGTTCTTCTACGACCTTAGTTCCATACATAGTACATAATTGCCTGGGCTCCTGTACCTCTTTCATCTTTTTTAAAATAAAAATGTTAAATATATCTTATGCGCTCATTTTGATTTTCCACGTCTTACTTACGTCTCGCTACAAAATAAAGATAAGCCAGACCTTCTTAACTATAGATATCCTTAAACCCTACTTATCTGTCTAGCTATTTGAAAAAAGTTATTTCAACCTGATGCCGGGAAAAACCGCAAGAAATTTCCGGACTACGTAACACCTTTTTATCAAATTTATTTCCGTCTAATGAAAACAAAATACGTAGCGTTTGATAACATTGCCAAACAGTCTCTGCATGTTGGATCGCTTCATAGTCAGAGCGTTCCTTTACATGTCAACCTAACCTAAGCTAAGCGATTAACAACAAAACTTATCGTGAGTTTGCGCCTTTTGTAAAAAAATTTGATCTGGTCGTCCAATTATTCTTTGGTCTAACTGTTTTGCATCACCAAAATGTTGCAACATTTCTGATAGCAGACCAGTGTCGGTGAACGACACTTGCATGCCAAAATTCGAATCTCACTACAACTGTTTTTTTCGCTTAGGTTTGTAAGGTATCCTTCTTGGACTTTCTAGATCTTCTAAATTTTCCTTTTCGACTCTAGTTTCATTAAAGTAACGGCTAACTTCACGTTCACGTTCACTTCAGTTCAGTTGCTTAATATACTACGCAATCTTGGCGAGACCAAATGTCGAAAACAAACGATTTTTCCCCCAACTCGGTTGCCCCACATCATAACAAGTCGTTATCGTCTATTTAGTGATTAAAATTTTTTTAAAATTAATTTTAACATAAATGGAACCGGAATGTAAACAATTGGCAACATTATGCATTTAATGATTGAAGAAGAAAAAGGACAATACTTCTGGCATAAACTGCGGATCACTATTTTTCTTTTTCTCGATATAATTGCATTTCATTTCGCACTTCGTCCACTTGAAATGTTCCTTTACGAAAAACTCTAGCACGATAGACTATAAATTTTCTCAAAATAGTGTACAATCGGAGTGGAGTCTTCTAGGATATATTGCAACGTGAAAACAACAGAGTACAACATCAGTTGTCAAGATATAACCTCATTGCAGGCAAACGCAAATCAGATGGCCGTTAGGAAGAATCCGCTGGCTTATTTCTCTTCTTAGGCAGAACGAGTGAGTGCTCTAAGTTATGTAGATTATCGAATTTTTATATCGAATTTACTCAAACGATTTTTTTTTGTTTTTTTTTTGCTTAAATCTGCTATTTTATTATAAAGCAAACTCAATGTACAAAATAGCAAATACGAAATCTGTGAAAAGCGATTGTATAAAATTTAGTTTTTTATTTTTGACGAATCGCACAAAAGTAGGTTTAACTATATAACCTTCACTCACGTCTCACGAATACATCCTATACGGCGTATCTTACGGTGATAGAGAGATGAAAAGAAAGCTAGGAAAAAGGATAGTGTGTGACCACAGCTTGGAGGATACACGGCCGATCAGTTATCTATCGAACATTCACTATGCGTATGCATTCGCTTGCCGCGGCCATAGGTCAATTGTGATTGCAAATATTCCTGAGAGTTTTCTCTTTTTTTTTAATGTCCCTTCTCATTTGCAAGTAATTGGCCAAAAAATATTATTTTCTAGGTTATATTAGATTTCTATACATACTCGGACAAGATGTAATTGCAAATCTCTCAAGATTAGCTATAAATACAAAGTCATTCTCTATATGCACACATAGACAGATTATACGATCAAAGGCTTCTAACCTTAATGTCATATAAACTACGCATATCTCCAGTTTCCGGTGATGGTTATTAACTAGTGTTACATCACGTTTACGTAACACAAGAATTCAAGTCGTGCATAATAATGTGATAAAAAAAATATTACTTTTTATTACTGAACAACAAAATAAATTAAAACTTAGTAAAAAACAAGCAAAGATAATTGTATTCGCCTCGAGTCGCATATATGACACTCGGTAATTTAAAGTCAATCTTTTTACCAAATTGTAATTTCAGATCTTTTATAGATTGCTTAGGTTACAGAGAGAGAGAGAGACTTCCGCCTATTGCCGGGATGCCTACTTTCTTAACTACGCTTGTAACGAAATGTTAGCAGACCGTTGATCAATTTTTCATTTAAATTTTGCTCTTAAATATCTGCGCTGAAGTATAAGTTACACCATTCTTTTGTAGGCTTGATTGTGGGCGTATCATGTCCGCATCCAAAAACAATTTTTGGTCATTAATTAACAATATAAATATATACATATATATATATATATATATAACAATATAAATATATACTCATATATATATATATATATTTCGAATCTTCATAAAAGACAACAAAAGATGGCGGACGGACAGGACAAGAAGAAACCGCTTGAGAATATGTGTGCATAGGTTTGCGTATATTTCTCGATGTTGCAAATGAAAAGACAAACTCAGTAGACCAGACCTTCTCCTCATCCTTCGATGATGGGTATAAGAAAAAGAAATTAAAATTCTCTCATCATAACCAATAAAATTCATATATATATATATATATATATATTAGATATGTTTGTAAGCGTGCGCGTAATGATTTTGTTGTTTTCCTATTATTTTGATTGACTTTCACTGAATTAATAAAGGCAGGTATGAAAAAAATAAATAAAAAAGAAAAAAACGATTACGCGGAAATGTAGGTTTAAATTACTGGCAAGCAGTTTAATGTGCTGCATGTCATTTCGACTTTTTTATGTTTTTTTATTCATTTTGTTTTTATTTATTTTTTATTTATTTCTATTTTTTGTTTTTTGTTAAATTCATACCTCAGGTAAAGACACATAAGTAAGTAATTGTGTTAGTGTTACAGTAAGAAAAGTTTTTTGTTTTTTGTTTTTTGTATGTAATTTTAAATAACTAAAGATGTATTTGAGGAGGCGTGTAAAGAGGAAAACTGTATTATGAATTTGGCAAGTTCGCGCACGCACTTACCATCTTTTTCCTTTTGCAACTTCTTAATAGTCCTTTTACAGTCATCCAGTTCACGGGTTAATCTTTGCAAAGCTTTACTTTTAATGGCCAAATCGATACGCATGCCACGTATAGTCGCCAATAGATGGGCATCTTCTTTGGCGTGAATGGCGGCCTGTAAAGCATTCGACGATATATTTGCGTCCGATTGTGAAACTGGCAGTTTTGATGTTCCACTAGTGGTCACCGGTTTACGTAAGCCGCTCTGCTTGGAATTAGGGCGGGAATTATTGGGTGTAGAATTAGCAGTGCTACTTGTACTAGAATTAGCCGAATGCTGACTTGATGTTCCAATCGTGTTTGTGCTGCATTCACGGGTTGAAGCTAGAGTTTGAGTGCTAATTGTTTTAAGCGCAACCTTTTTAGTAGGTTTACTAAATGGGCCACTTTTTAGTGCCGGTTGCAATTGAGGCAAAGGATTCGAGGGTAATGCTAATGTGGAAGTATACGACTCCTCCGTTTGAGTGCAATTATTATAGAAACGTTCGGCCTTTTTCGAGACGAAATAATCCAAGGTCCGAACTTGTGACTCAATTTTCTCATTAAGCTTGGTATTGATTTCTTGAAGGCTAAAAAAAAAAAAAAATAAATAAATAAATAAATAAATTTCATAAAGTCAGTTCTTTTTTGTGTGTTAAGTTCACCTTAAAACTTGGGTTTCGAGATCCGCTATATGAGTTTCATATTTAGCTTGTACCGAATTGAAACGTGCCTGAACGTTAGCTAATATTTGTTGGGCTTTAGTATCTTGTTCTTTTGCATCAGCCTCTAATTGGGCGATGCGTTGCTCCAATAATTTGCGGCTGCTTAAGTTTTCCTGGTCGTTACTTGCGCGAATATTAGTGGTCTTAGAAGCGACTGCAATTATCGAAAGACTTATGGATATATAGAAATTAGAGAAGTATATCTTTATGTTACCTATTAAAGCCGAAACTGAATCGGGATGTTTGCGCATTAAAATTCTTTCCATTTCTCGACATTGCCTTTGAAGATCTTGTATTGTTTTGGCATCCTTTTCCTTTTGCTCTTGGGCTCGTTTCTTTTCGTTTCTTGTCTCTTCTAATTCGGTTTTTAATATATTCTGCAGTTCTAGTGCTTCGTCACGATCATTACGAGCCGATTGCAATTCGGCACGTAAAACATTTGCACATTCGTTTAGATGCTGCACATCCAATTTTAACATTTCTGACTCGTCTTGTAACTGAGTGTTGCTCTCGCGCAGTTTTCGATGCAATTGCGAGAGCGTATCATGTTGTATACGAAATGATTCTAAACGTTCTTCGGTGTCTTTGAGACGTTCTTGCAATTGCTCGATTTCCTGTTTGAGAGCATGTTCACGTGTTACAGACGTCAGACTTGATTGCGTATCGATGGGTGAGGTAAGGGTAGATACAAAATGACGGGGCGAAGAATTTGACGATTTGTCACAGCACGTATGCAATAGCGTACTAACACCGACAGATTTTACTATCGGACTAGAGCTACGTGATGACGTGGTTGTAACATGCGTTTGACTGCTAATGCCACTATCAGGTGTAGTCATTGATGATCGTGGTCCCAAGTATACAGAGTTGCGACGATCACCCGGCTGCAGACGCCTAAGTGGACTAGCGGATAAACTTGTGGCACTACCTTGCATTTGCGGCGGTGTAGCGAATGCACTTGTTGTCACAACTTCATCGCTTGATCGTCGACCAAGTGTGTACTCGTAAAGGCTTTGATTGCATTGCGCCGTCATTCCCGGCAACGATGGTTGTTGCAATTGTGGTTGCATTACGGCAGCAGTGCACACAGTAGTATACGATATCATGGATGAGAAAGACGTTGTAGCATTTTTATTCAATTCATTCTCTGGCAATGAATGATTATTTACAAAACAATTGTCAGGCGGTTCAATAAGCGAGTCTTCTTCATTTTGTATAATTTCAAGTTCAATCGTCTCCATTGCTTCAGTAAGTTCCTCAATCTGAAAATGTATTCAAAATATCGAAATCACTTTAATTTAATCTCAAGATTCAGAGGATTCAGTTAAGCGAACCTTATTAATCGGGTAGTTATATATAAATATATATGATAGGATATTAAATGGTCAATAATATCATAAGCAACTTGATTTATATTGAATGAAGTTCAAGTCAACATCTCTCACATTTAATTTTATACAAATCACTTAAACGTGAACGAGAACCACAACAGATTACAATATTGCATGTGGTTGATGTTTATGTTAATAAAAATCATTACCAATTAATTAGTTTTTCACCCTCTCTGCATCGAACAGCAATTTTCACTCAATTGATACAATGGAGGTCGTTTGCATCGGTTTATACTTCGGTAATAATTTGTATAATTTCCCACACATATATATATATATATATATATATATATATA
>CCAG010000210.1:0-18046 GCA_001077435.1 Glossina morsitans morsitans | reverse complement strand
TTTTTTTTTTTTTTTTTTTTTTTTTTTTTTTTTTTTTTTTTTTTTTTTTTGTTAACCCTTATCAGCCCATACTTGACAATCGTTTGGCAAGTGTCAATAAGGTAACACCTTTCATGTTGCCAATCAATGCCAAAATAAATTTTGCCCCCAAGTTTAAGCAAAGTCGTATAAAATGAAAAAATCATCATCATCATCATCGTCATCATCATCGTCATCATCATTAGCATTAGTATTAAATAACAATTTGACATGCGATGTGTGTGTGCAATAAGTTTTGCTTTTCGTTTTTTTTTTTTCTTATTCTCTCCTTTTCACATAAAAAATAAAAAGAAAGGGGGTGGGGGGAAAAAGGGGATATAAAAACCTATGAATTTAAGTAAGGAAAAAATTTGGATTCATCTTGGGGCTGTAGAAACTGGCAAATCATAATTGCATTGAACGACAGAGAAATCATTTTCATGTGGCTCGAGGAGATATTTACACGAAAATCTAAAATTAAAAAATAAATTGAAATTTTCAATTAGTGTCTTAACTTTAGAAGACATTTCCGACGACAAATCATTCGCAAATCTTACGCTTCTCGAGAGTATAACACGTCGCTCAACAAGTTCGTAGGATAACATAAACTGACGACTTCATATGTTTTTTAAAACAGCACCAATAGATCAGATGAAATGTGTCAAAATTTCGACCATTAACCGACTTACGGAATCGTTCATAGTCATCCTATATATGTATCTATGTCATCCCACAAACTTATTGAGTAACATGGTATATACACATTTTTTCACTTGAAAAAGACATTTAACTATCATTGTCACCAATAGGTGTCACTGATGAAAGTACATGCAATCATCTATGTAATAATTACAAATCTGGATACTTTGAAGGTGGAATTAAAAGTCGTAAGCAGCAACTAAATTTAAAACACTTAATTATTGTAAAGAGAAAAAGGACTAGTGTTTCTTGAAGATAGAGCAACTAATGCCAAAGTTTGTGTAGAATGTGTAGAATGTGATATGCGCAGATGGGACACGTCGTTTGAAATGTCGTTTGCGCGTAAAATATGCTGTTCATTTTCTTTCCTGTTAAATTAGTGCACGAAATGTGAAGGGACTCGATTACTCGGTACTTCCCAAACAAACTCGAACAAAAACTTTGCCTCCAGTTCGTCTTCCAAGTACAGTTTTATGTAGTGCAACGTTGCAGGAGATTTACGACATACCGTGTATATTAAAAATACAAGCTTAGGAATAATATAAAGCAGCTTCAAAGAGCCCGTGGAAGTCATAAAAGGTTGACGGGAGAAGCGAACATATCACCTGAGTCTGCTCAGAAAACATTGGCTAGGGTTTTGGATGCATTATCGCATCATTATTTTAAAGATTTTTAAATAAAAGTTTTGCATAAGATATGATCATGCGAACGATTAACGTGCCACCATACGATTGCCTTCTTAAAATTATAATTTCGAAGAAGGGATCGAAGTATTAGCTGAAGCTATTAAATCAAAATTGCGCCCAGCTTAAGCAACCTACACAAAATGTATGTATAACTAGGCCGACACTAGGCACTACAAGTGCTAAGGCTTGCTTTGAAGGTAACGGCAACAACTTTTGCCATGCGAATGAGTTATGCTTTTATTAAACAATTTACAAAAGACATTTTATATGAAAGATTTACTAAGAAACGTTTGAAGACTTTTGTAAATATATTGCAAAGGAAATATTTCGTGTTTTTGAGCACACATTGAGCATAATTTTCTAACTTCACCTTCTTTTCCGATATGCAATGTTCCACTCAATAATAGAAAAATATGCCCCCATACCGATAGATCAACAAACGTATGTCGATTAGGTTCGAACCTTACGCTAATCAATTTATTTATTATGCGATTTCTATTTTACACTTTTTTTGGGTTGTGCGAGGCAAATATTAAACTGTCTGTAAAACTGTGCAGAAACCTTCCGTCCTTTTGACGAAACAAAGTTTTACGGAAAAAAAAAAAAACTTAGAATTTGAAATTACAGCAGTCGCGTTCACTTAAACTGTCATTTAGTTGTCCATCAATGTAATTTTCAATGTCAAGCGTTCGCTTAACCGCACTGTACACTCTGCTTAAGTGCGTAATATTTTGTATGCGGTACACGCGACATTTCTCTGCAAAATTGTCGGCGAACGAAAGCATTGCACAGTGTGTTCAGGTTAAAATAAATCTATGCATAACGAAGCATCTTTGTAGGATGAGGGGTATATTGATTTTGTCAAAATGTCTGCCACGCCCAGAAGGAAAGTTCAGAGATCCACACGCACTAAGCATATATATTCTTGACCAGCATCGAATTCTCAATCGATTAAAGCATATCCGTCCGTCTGTCCGTCTGTCTGCGCAATGTCTGCTGTAAAAATTCTCCCGACTGCAAAAATGAAGACATCGGCTACAAATTTGCAAACGAATTTGAAAACGATCTAAGCTTTTCAAAGGACACGCCTACAATTACCACACTTCTATGCAACAAAGACTGTAAGCAAGCACCCGTGCTTTCTGTCTTTTTTGCTTGTTACTCACAGCTCAGCCGCACCCATCCGATATAATAGCGTGTGAAAATTTAGTTCATTCCCTTTTTTCTTAGGATCGCGGCAAGCGGTGTAGAAGATTCGGTCACGACTGAATATAATTCCCTTACTTGTTATTATTATTTTTCTTTTTTGGCAAACCACCAAGCAAGATGACATTTTAGCTGACAACCGCAGAACACGGCGGTCGTATTAAAAGCAATTATTATGCAGAAAAATGAATTTAATGTTTCGTTTCATCATCAAGTTCAACGGAGCCGCTATCCTTACGGCGAAAATCAAAAAGGAAGATAGAAAGCGAGATTTGTAAAAATTTGAAACGACGGCAAGTCTCTAACCTCTCCGTCCTCAATGTTCCGATTAGGATTAAACTAACAATTAAAATGTGGTTTGTGTGCGAAAGCGATCTATTGACTCTGAACGAGCCTGAAAGAAGAAGATGCCGTTAAATGAAAAGCACTGTTATCTCTTATTATCGCATTTACTGCGTAGCATATGTAAATGCGTAGGTAGTGCAAGCACGTGTCAAGTGTGATTGCATTTAAATTCAAATAATCAAATACGTAATAATCGTCTATAATAACTTTTATATATATATATATATATATATATATATATATATATTGGTTTTTTCGTTATTTAGTTTTTTAGTTGTTAGATCAATAAGTTTGCTTAGTTGTTAATCAATCAATAGCAGAAAAGAAAACAAAAACTTGAAGGCGCGCTACGTATTTTTAGTATCTTTAGTTAGCTTTAGAGAAGCGAGAGGAGAGAAAGTAATGTATTTTGAAAGTGTATTTCTAAAAAGAGTTATTATATAAAGCAGAAATCAGTCTTTAATTAACAACAAGCGATCAAAGCGATTTCTCTTTCAATTCGGTTTTTAAGCTTTATCTAGAAATCGTTTCTTTCGTTTTTTTTTTTTTTCTTTCTTTCCTTTTTTCTTTTTTTCTTTTTCCGTTTTCCTTTTATCGTTTATTTAATTTTTTATTTTTAATAAGAAAGTCATGATTATTTTAATATTCCCGACTCCCCCCTACAGGTCATCGTCTTACCTGGCAAGCGTATCATCGTTTAGGAGATATTCATGATTTCTTTGATTATTTGGCTAAAACCTATCCTGATATTTGTTCTGTTGAAATCATTGGTTACTCTCTGCAGAAGCGACCTTTAAAGATTTTGAAGTAAGTCATTTTTCCCCTTTAAGTATTACGTGTAAACAGCAATTTTTTCAAGTATTTAACATATTTCCCCCTTCCCCTCCCCTCCCCCCCGCCAAACAAAAGAATATCGAATGGCCGAGCGGGTAATCCTAGCATATGGATAGATGGTGGCATGCATGCTCGCGAATGGATAAGTCCGGCTGCCGTTACCTATATAGCTAATCAAATTGTTGAAGGTTGGGATGATTTGCCGCTACACATGAAGGACATTAATTGGTATGTACATCCGGTAGCTAATCCGGACGGTTATGAATATTCGCATACAACGGATCGTTTATGGCGCAAGAATATGCGTTCGCATGGTCGCCAATGTCCTGGCGTCGATTTAAATCGTAATTTCGGCTATAAATGGGGTGGTCGAGGTACTTCGGCTAATCCATGCTCGCAAACGTATCGTGGAACTAAAGCCTTCTCTGAGCCCGAAGCCTTCTATATATCCAAATTTATTAGTAGCTTTCCAAAAGAAACATTTAAAGCCTATCTATCGTTTCATTGCTACGGCCAGTATATATTGTATCCATGGGGCTATGATTATCTGGACACTGCGGATATGGCCGATTTAGATTTGGTCGCTCGTCAAGCCGGAACGGTAAAATTACATTTTTCGCCTTAGCATTATTAAAAATATTATGTCATATCATTACCTCTTAGAGTATAGCTAAAAGTTCGGGTGTTAAGTACACTGTAGGTGCCTCGGCTAATACATTGTATCCAGCTGCTGGTGGCTCCGATGATTGGGCGAAGGGTATAGCGGAAATTAAATACTCATATACCATTGAAATGGGCGATACTGGACGATACGGTTTCATATTGCCAGCACGTTACATTGAGAGTAATGGCAAAGATGCTTACACGGTAGTGGATACTATAACGCGTGCCATAACAATGGGCAAGAATAGTCGGCGTCGGCGTAAATTGAAATTTCGAAGTGGTTAACCGCATGGTCACGAAATTTTTAAAAAGTTTTACGTAACTCGGATTATACAAAGTATAATCGCTTATATAACTTTTAGAGAAATTATTATTTATTCGTATTTATAATTAGTTAATTTATTTTTGAATACATTTACTTATTTATTTATTTATTTATTTTTTTAAAATAATTTTTTTTTTTTTTTTTTTTTTCAACTAAGAATAAAATGCTTAAAAACTATGTTTATTTTCAATAATTCTTTAACGCATATTTTGTTTCTTAAAACGCTGTCGTCTTAACGATCTAATCATAATATTTCTGCATATGTAATATAATTTCACTGTTTACTTGATGTTATTACATCGTGCATATTTGAATTTTCACATAATATATAAAAAATAAAGCTCTTGCTCTTAATGTAAAATCTTGAATGTTTGCTTTATGCTCTACATATTTCATAAAGGTTGCACAGCCACTGACAGTGGTCTCTTAACTTGTAATTCTGTGTTAAATGCCTCAGAGTTTACTCTGAATGTATGTATGTAACAAGTTATAAGGAATTTAACACAAACATAATTTAAAAATGACTTCTTTTTTTCTTTTTTTTTTGTTGAGCATAAACTCTCTTTGCACATCAGATATCGTCAGTAACGCGTAAAATTCTTTATGAGAAATCATTTGGTGTCAAATGTCGAAGTTATACAGTGAATGGTCCGAAAAATTTGGCATTTTCAAAAGTCTCATAAGTCGCATTGCTTTTGCCGTCTGACGCCAACTTGCTGCACGGTAGTGAGAAAAGTTTCAATGTCGTGTCTTATGCTTTCTTATTACGTATAAGACTTTCAGTAAAAGAGATTTTTATATATATCTGTATGACAATCATTCTGGCCACTTTGTGACCGATGTAGTGTCTTCTTCTCTCCACGCTTTAAGTTGATAAAATTTAAATATAAAAAAAAACTAGTAAGAAAATTATATACGGTCGTGACCGAATCTTTTATACCCATCAACGGGTTATCCTGAAAGAGACAAAATAAGTGAAAGAACTAAATTTTCAATGTCTATAAAAGGGAGTGGGTGGGGCTGATTTTTTCTATTTACAAAATAAAGGTATTTGTCGCATAGGCGTGTGGGCGTTATAGGCGTATAGGCATGTCCTTGGAAAAGTTTAAGTCATTTCCAAATTCTTATGCAAATTTGTAGATGATATTTTCATTTTTGCTAACGAGAGAATGCTCACCACAGGTAATGCACGATTGGGCTGGCGGACAGATGGACAGACGGATAGGCACGATTTTTGAAGCTTGGTTCTCTGCGTTATAAAGATATTGCAAAAACAAATTAGATCTTGATCCACTATAACATTGGGTATAGGCGCAGTCACTTTTTCCATTTTTGTACAGGTAGTACAATAATACCCGTAGAATGTGCATTCACGTTTTTGTAGGCTTATCTGCTATAGTTTACGAGTAATGATTAAACAACCAACTTGTTATTCCTTCTAAAAGCAGAGGTTTTCTCACTATAAGCATGTTCTTCGACCGATTTGCACCACTTTCTGCGGTTCCTCTCAAATTTAGCTTAATTTTTGCGGCCAGGGGAATATTTACAAAAGGCACAGACGGACATGCTTAAATCGATTCAGAATTTCATGATGATCAGAAAAAGCTACAGGTAGCAAAGAAAACACTCAAACTTTTTGCTTTTTAAAACAAAAAAAGCAAAGATATTCTCAGTTTAATGTGCATTGTGGGCGTGTTCATTGGTCACATTTTGCCCATATTCAAGACTAACCTCCTTGCACGAATCTCCAATGATTTGCTTAAGTTCGCCTTTAACGTACGTCTTAATTTTTGCGACAAGAAAAATATCCACCACAGACGGACATGAGTGCATGGATTTATAGTATAATGATCTATCAAGGATCCATATAACTTCGTAGGGTCGCTAAGGTATCCTTTTGGATGCGACAAACGTTTCAACAAAACGAATATATTCTTACTCCTTGGTGATGTGTATAAAGAGACGAACCTTTACTTCGAAGTTCTTCGAGTGGGCACAAATTTGATTAAATTTGACCCATACAGGTAACTGCAACTTGATGAACATGTGACTGAAGAATGACTTTTGGTAAGCGCAGTTCAGGTAAGCTCGATTAATTAGTAGATCAGATCGTCGAGATGAATGATTCACAATTAAATTCACATTAGTTTCCCTTGAAATTTTACGAAAAATAAACTCATCACAGTGGAATAAAAATTCCTTCTTATGGCTATCGGCTTGTAAGGAAAACAAAGGTTGTCCATAGTTCTCTCCTTCTACTACATTTTCTATAGGTGTACAGAAGGGAATGTACAATTGCAAGACTTTTTACTGGCCGTAAGTATGACAGTAAAACACTGTCGAAGTACACGATGAATTGATGCTCTATCAGGTCCACGTATACACTTTAGTTCAACGAGATTTTCTATTTTTTACTTCGGTGAGTACAAGCTGACAGTAAGCTATTTATTTTAAATCTGGAAATCGTTTCCGAACGAGATCACTTGCGAGAAACCCAAATTCTTTGTGGACCCACTTTACTAATTTTATTAACTTTGTTCAATTGCAGTGAACCATAAACTATATCCATATATTCTTTATCTATATATAGAGAGGAAATAGTATACCCACGTTTAATTGACTTCGCTTTACAGTTTTCCGATTAAGGTTCCTGGTGAAATAAATCGACCTAGAAATCCTAGAAGCTTTGTAAATATTTTAAATGAATAGAGTGAACAGCATTGAGGTTATGCCCGATTTTTGTATCCATCAAACGAACGGCGATTGAAACCGACAATCAGAGCTAACTGGCCAATAAGAGTGATTCGTTTGTCATAATGCTTGACACACAAACAAGTGAAAAAATAATGGCGAGAAATATTTTTTGCGCAAATTTCACTACAGCGTGTAGTAAACTTTCGATTATCTTGCCGTACGAGCACATGAAAGTGAACTGCTACATTTGCGTGTGTGTGGTGTAGCGGTGCAAAAAATTTCAAAGTATATTTACGAAAAAAATAAAATGTAAAAGATAAACATTTGGGGCGGGCGGTATCGAAGGATTCATATATAGTCTCAGGTTGTTCCCTTTATACGACTTGAAAATCTGTTTAGAAGAATAACGCTGGACTAAATATTTTATATGATATTCGGGATCTCCCATAGGCAGGGCGGGTATAGAAAGGCCCAGGGGCACACTAGATGCCCGTTCGGTAGGTTATATTACGTCCATCTGGTTGTTCGTTGAAGAGTAAGTGCGTGCTGTTCTTCTAGTTGTAACAGTCTGAGGAGTGTCAGTGACCCTCCCACATCTTACGAACCAGGCAGCTCAGCAAAGGTATGTGCATCAGTCCCATATGCCTCCAATCCTTCTAAAGTGGTACTTTCGAGTTGTCCTAAAATTTAATGCAGTTAATAGTTTTCTATAGACAGACCGGAAGGATATAGAAAGTTAGGTTACTTTCGAGTCATTTTGAATTCGTTTTGTGTTGCAATCTATTCATTAAAGCCCACTATGCACTCTAAAGCCAAAAAGAAGGATAATGACACGAAAGCTAAACTAAACTAAATATCGACAATTGAATTTTATATGTTTGTGCATATTGAAAGAAAATTTTTCATTTTCCTTTAAATGGAATTTAATAGGATGCGAGAATACGGCAAAATTTGACAAACAAAAATACCGTATATATGTATGAAAAGCAGTATACGAGTGCATGGGTTTTTCAATTTGCGTTCGAATGACTTAGCTTGAGTTTTGAATAATATAAGATGAACGTATGTATGTATACATTATATAAATATTTGAATGAAAATATATTGAATTTTCTTTTATTAAGAGAATATATTTTAACCTTGAAATTTTCTTTTACTTACTGCCTTGAAACATTTTAATAAATGATTCGCTCTTAAAAGAATTCATTTAGTAAATTTAATTTGAATAATAATGTCGTGAGTAGATTGTCGAAAAATTTACGAGAACAATGCTAAGTATATATATATATATATATATATAAAAGAAAATGCATCCTTTAGAGAGACTCTTCTATATCGTATAATGTAGTCAGTAAGTAAGTAAAGCAGCAAACTTTTGCTTGTACTTTATATTACGAACATATTACGTTGAGGAGAAATGTTTAGAAGATTGTGATAACTGCAATGAAAGAAACTATAAAGTATTTTAATTAGTTTAACAGGCATTAATAAAAGATATTTGAGTTTTCGCTGAATTCTGACTGCATCTGACTGCGTCAAGGGCATCATAACAACTTGAAGGGGACTTCATGAATTTCGATAAATGAGAAATCAGAAATTGTTCCTTAAGCATATTTCCGCTACATTTAGTTATTGTGGGAAGCTTTTACCAGAATCACGATGGTCTTCTCAGCTTGTTCGACGAGCTTAACCTACAAGATATATTTGCGTATCAACTTCCACACAATTCTACAGCATTCATGAATGGCTCCGATAACAGCCAAGGAACCGGAAATTTTTTTATAGAAAATAAACAATCATTGTATGAAAATGAAATACATTTTAAGTGAAGTATTACGAGGGCGCTGTTCCCAAATTCATCAAGTTGTCTGAGTACTTGTTGTGCGACAAGCGATGATCGGAAGGATTCAGAATAAATAAAACGCTTAAACTAGCAACTTTCAGTTGAGCGATCTCAACGCGTCGCGAACCGGTGTTGCAACATGGATGGACGGACGGATGACATGTAAAAAAATGCCCTTATGCTGCTTTTTCGAGCACAAAACCGTTCAAATGCATTAATTATTGTTAGTAGCGTTTCCCTAGACTTTAACACATCGCATCCTTCTAACTCCAGCGGATATAGAATAACATACTACTGTTGCTATAACGATTGGGTCTTGCGATAGATGTGGACGATATGGACGAAATGTAGTCATGAATTTTGGTGCCTGAATTTTTACTCCAATCTCACGAATCGTTATGTGTCGATCAGTTGCAGTCATTAACTTTACTTGATTCGTCATCAATGGTCTACCAGAAGGCGGGAAAACTTTCACTCAAAATTTCCAGAAGTAAATTTTGCAAAGCAATTTTGACAAGTGCGTTCGTTCTTCTACAGTATTAGTTCTATATACAGCTCATATTTCTTTTTGTAATCCGGCTCTTTTACCTTTTTTGAGAAAAATACTCGAAAAAAGTACTTTTGTGAAAATCCTTGCTAGAAATTTGCAGCCTAAAGCCTTGATTTCTAGCTTCTCTAATTGTTTGTTGTTCATTATCTGGATAATCCTCACCGCAACCTAGAAAACCTTTCTACTCGCCGCTTAACATTTTAACTTAAATATTCTTACGAATCCCGCCACATTCTTTGGTTCGGTGCACCTTACTGTGTCTGGCATTAGGATGGGTTTGCCAAACATCTGATGTCTGACTCTGCGGATAACGGTGCATTCGCATAGGATGTGATGTGGGACGTATGAATCGTCCTTTCGCTGTAAACCGGTATCAGAGATACTCATGATCCTCAGGTGATGCCAGAGAAAGTTATGAATCTTGCAGAAGCTGGCAATATATATATAATTCGCTTCTCCGTATATCGAGGATTCTTGAGAACGGCCTATGAACAACTCTTACAATTCTTATTGTTTTCGTGCGATTTCAATCCGATATTTTTGAAATAATAATAATCCTCTAGTGCGCAGTACGTAAGGCTTTTTCGATAAGCTTCTTTAAACTCTTCTTCTTCTTCACTAGCAACTGCCATCGCTAGGGATGTTTAAATGGAATACGTCATGAGCAAAAAAACACGAGCCACAGAGCCAATTAAAAATGTCCCGCGGGAATTGCTTGCAGTGTTGCCATTTTTTTTTTTTTTTTTTTAAATAATTATATATAAGCTTTCCGAATATTATTATTTTAAAATTCCTTTCGTCGTTTCGTTCACATTGAAAATACAGTTTTTTTAAGGCTGTTACGCTGGTCTTATTCTTTAATACGATTACAAGAATCAGAACAAGTTTCAGAAACCGTGACGAGGAGAGAGTAACCGGTAAACATAAGGAAATTATATTTGGCTTGTTTTGAATGTTTTAATACTCTTCACATGATCTTGTGCCCATTTGATAGTTAAGTAGAACGAAGACGCCTTCAGTCGATATATGACTCGTATATCGTTATGTATATAACGTATATTATCTACATTTCAAATTATGTTTTTAAACCTATTGGCAACACCTTGTAATCGCGATACCGATTGATGAACGGACAGACAGACAATCAAACACTGCTTTATTGCATAGAGGGGGTCTCCGATGCACATTTTTCTAAGCTTCACAAATATTCGGCATATCCATTATAACCTCCATAACGATTGATAAGGAAATTAGCACAAGTCGTCAAAAATCCTCATAGAGAGAATTGTAACCGATAGTTGATTATCAATCGAATTACATGAAAATATATTCAAAATAGAATAAAGTCTAAATTCGTTTATTCGATAGCATCATCTCCGCTTGTTACAACTGATAACCAACACTATCAACTTTTCTTAAAGCACAAATCACTTATCCGAAGAGGAATGACTTTGTTGCTCGGAAAATGAGTAACTAGCGGCCCGTAATACTTTAAATAACGTACACTTTCATATTGTTGTAAGCCAATTATTCTTCGAAAAAAAAAAAAAAAAAAAAAAACATGGAAATTAATTTGATACTTGAAAGTGTTTCATACTCGCACTTCAAATATTATTAGTTGCTTTCAAGAGTACTTGTGATTCTCTTCTCATAAATTTTATTGATGAAAGCATTCTTTGCCTGCCATTCGTTGCGCCTTAAATACGCCTTATTAGCTACGATGAGAGTAAGCAATCTACGATTATATCCATCAACGACGGATGAGGGGAATTTTCACTTTGACGAAACGTTTGCATCGCCCAGAAGAAAGGTTATCAATCATCACCCACAAAGTATATATATTCTTAATCACCATTAAATTCTAAATCGGTTTAAGCATATCCGTCCGCCCGTCCGTCCGTCCGTCTATGTATTGTATGTTGGAAACATTCTCCAGACCGCAAAAACTAAGCTATCAACTTCAAATTTGGCAGAAACATTGGAAGTTCTTGCACGCAAGTTGATCTTTTAAATGGACATAAAACGGGAGAAGGGCACGCTCGCCAGACCACGTAAACTAAGAACACCTTTGTTTTTCAAAACGAATAAAAAAAAGGTTTTTTAATCATTACACATCAACTAAAGCAGATAAATGTACAGAATTTTGAACGCATATTCTATGGATGATGTTGTAGTAGGGAAAATATTGAGCACTCCCATCCAGCAGCAAGATTTAATTCTTTCTTCAATACCTTTGTAACGCTCAGAAACAAGCTTCACAAACCCCGTCTGTTCGTATGTCCATCTGTCCGCCTGCACAACTGAGTAGCATCTGTGGTGGACAATTTTCCGTTAGCGAAACTGAAGATATCGCTTACAAATTTACGAAAGTTTCTGAAAGTGACCTAAACTTTTCAAAGGACACGCCTATATGGCGAACACTTTTATTTTGAAAATAGCGCCCACTTCATTTAATAGAGCATGAAAGTTTACTTCTTTTGCTTTTCTTATCATTTTTAGGATAGCGATGATGGGTATGACGGATTCGATCTCGACCGAATTTAATTTTCTTACTTGTTGTTGTTCTCCTTACTCAATCAGAGACATTGCTCATCTATAGATAACTCATCGGTTACTTTCAAGTGGACTAGTGCTTCTTGTCACGATACACTCACGCACGGTTCTTTAAAATTCTTTATCATATTCATTCACTAATATACTGTAAGGCAATCGAACCGTTCTTTCACGTTTCCTGGAAAGCAAATCCTAAGACAACAGGATAATTAAGCATATCATAAGCAATAATTCGTATAGAATTCTAAATAAATTACTTGCATACACACATGCACCGATTGTAAAATGAAATATGAAAAAATATCATCATTTTAAAATGTGTGTTTAAAAACAGAGCAGGAAAAAAAAAATCCAAAACATTTAATTAATTCATAATCTACGTTAGATAGAAAATTAATTCTTTTTAAATTTCCGCTTAATAAAATGCAATTAACATTAATTTCATATTAAACCTTTTAACACATTGTCACGCGTCACCTTCTTTCTCCCTTGGTTACCATTCTTTGAAAACCGCTTTCGCGTCAACACCCCATTAACACGATATCCATTAAATTGTTAATTTATTTAATCTCTATGAAGATTTCTTACACCTATTCATTCTGTTTATAATATATTTGCAATTTTATGAGCATAATCCGATCCATTAAGTAGATCTTGATTGAATGCATAAACTTAAGAAGTTTTATTCTTTACATACGATAGACGTTTACAGTTATCGTTACTTTTTTTAATGAAAATATTTTCTTTATTTGCATTAATGAACTTTTTATTTGTATTTAATTTGTTGAGATTTGCGTAGACATTGGAGGAGAAAGTTTCTTTTATAGAAAAGTATTAATATGGAGCTTGATATGGTTAGCTCCAGCCCCAAAAATTAAGATAATTATTTAACAAACATGCTTACATTCTTAACGAAAATGGACACTGATCAAGTATGAAAAAGAACGTGAGCCGTCCAAAAAGCCAAAGAACTATAGCCCGGAATCCATGGCGAATATTGATAGGAGCGCTTTTAAAAACAAACGTGAGATTCTTGCCTGAGTGGCTGGATAGGCCAAGCATCTCGACTAACAACTCAAAGGTCGTAAGTTGAAGTCTCAAGTGCGATAGAGTTTTCTGGGGTTGTACCTACAGTGAGAACTATAGTGAGCTATGCGTTTCAATGACCAAATTCGGAAAAAGTGAACGTTTTCGATATTTGATTTCAACAAAGTGATGGAAAATTTCATAATATCGATGAACGCATTTTATTAAGAACAAGTATATTCGAGCTAGAACGACCCTGCTCGACTTCGCCTAGAACAGTTTCGTTATCGTGAAATCGTTATTTGTCAAAATAGCGACGCAACAATGCTCACAATAATAACAAGTAAGAAAGTTTTATTCGGCGAGACCCGAATCTCACATACCCACCACTATGCTTTCCACCTTCTACTCTCCAAGTTCTTTTATTTGATACCCATATCGCTGGTATTATTGAGAAAAAATTAATCCATCAGGGCGCGGTGAATTTGCCCATTTTTAGGCAGATAAGATATCTTCATTTGAGGAATGGACAAAATAGTTTTAAATATTCGGTCTCATTTGCCTTACGATAAAGAAGCATAAAACCTCCAACAAATGAAAAATAAACAAATTTATTCACTTGTAACTTTGTGTGGGCATGGCAGAATTTTTCCCTTTTTGAAGGTGAAGGGGAGAGTGCTTCATAAAGTAAATGTGGAAAAATTCAGCTTTCTAACTTTTATCATTTCTAAGTAGCGGGCGAAAACCTACAAATTTTTGTTAAGAAAAACGGCGTTGCCTTCAGTTTATGCTCAATTACGGGCTGGTGCTCTCACCAATTTAGTCCATTTTCAATATCAATCTGCATGCAAAGACTTCCAATGTTTCTACGAAACTTGAAGTCGATATCTTCATTTCTGCGATCAGAAGAGTGCCAACAACCACACAGACGGACAGACATGGCTGGATCAATTCAGAATTTCACGCTGAGCAAGAGTATATTTACTCTATAGGGTCCTTCAGGCTTCTTTTTGGGTGTTACATCGATTACGAACAAAAACAGAACGTGCATGCCGCCATCTTACAGTGCTGGGTATAAAAATATTTCGTAACAAAGACGTAGTTAACTGCAATTTGCTTTTAGTAAGAAACTCGAATTTTCACTGTACAAATTTACTAATTAATTTTAGGTCTGCCAGCATTTTGCACGCCTACCAACGTTTTTTATATTCTAAATATACCCTGACAGGGTTACCATAACACTTAAAATTACCATTAATCCTCACGCAGGCATTCATTCAATCGCATAATTTTCATGAAATCGCTCATATTAGAGGATGCGCCGATCTCAATGTGGTCCGCATTTAGCAAACTTAATTTACTTATCAAAGATTATATTACTTTCCAGTTGCGTTCGTCAAAAAAATACTACAAATTAGGCTTTGTCGTTATGGATGAGTTTGGTTTTTATGAGAACCCCTGTATATAGGAGGAATCTAAAATTTAGACCTATACGATTCAAACTTCCTAGGGTTAATTTTTCCGCCAAATTTCTACTAGCGACAAATTTTCATCATAGGATTTTAAAAAATTAAAAATTTTGTACCAGAGGGTTTACTATTTATATGTGGTGGTATCCAAAAAAAAGACCTCTCGCATCACTGAATATGCCTTCGTTCTGACACATATATACCGCCATCGTTGACAGACCCATACGACTTCTGGATAGTACCAAGGATAGTTAAGTTAGTCTGAATAGTTAAAGGATAGGCGTCAAAATTTCATGACATTACGACCATTAGTTTATAAGCTACAATTACTATCGCCCATTGTTGTCCACTCGGGTAATTGTCGATTTGGTTTGCGAGTATAGTGATGAGCCCATGTTTTATTCATTGTCACATACCGCATGAAAAATCCTTTATACCAAACGCGGCACCGCGTTCAAACAATGCTTCCGTAAAATAAGAAATACACTGCCTACTGATATGTTTAAGGTACCAGCTATCCTACGCAGCCTCACTTTTCGGTCTTCCAGAACGAGTTTGTGGACTCTTGTTATGTTTTCGGGACTAACCGCCGCACTCCCCCGGTGAAAGCAGTCACCATCATCAGTGTTCATATGGCTATGTTTAGCAAACCACCCACAGAGAAGAGTTGCCGTAATGTCTTTCAAGTCAACAGTGATTGTGAACGTATTTTTTCTCAACAAAATGCCACGTGTACCCTACACAAATTTCTGATTTTTCGAATACATTTTTCAATTACCAAAGTAGCTTCAGTTGAAACATGGGCAACTTTGAAAATTAGGATCAAGATGTTATGAAATGTAGACACGTGTCGTATGAAACTTCATATTATGTACAAATTAAATTCGTATGTCAAGAGTGTTACCAACTTTGTGTCAGAACGTAAGCCGTCTTGAATAATGTGCTAGATGATCTACATTTCCTATGGTTAATTTCTATATCGAATTATTATTATAAAAAAAGTGTCACTATGAAATATCGAAAATTAAACGATTTCGATACGATATCGAAGATAAGAACCTTTCTATGCGTTGGTGGCAAAAAGAGAGAGATCTACATGGTCCAAATACGGTAAGGTCAACATCTATACGAAACTAGTAATATGGACCGATATTGAAAGTTCGACTTTTCTTTTCAAGTAAATGCCCCCCAACCGATTTAAATTCTTCACATCAGTTTAGAATACTTTTACTTTTACGTTTTTTATCGAGAGCCTTTTAAAATTCTCTTCTTTATAACGACTTGCTAACATAAGGTTTTATATGAGACGTGATTCAAAATCGATTTTCTAAATCCATCAGTATAATAAACGATATGTCTATCTAAAACTCTTCCGGATGTTACATATATCCGCACAAACTCAATATGCCCTTCAAGTGTAGGTGTAGGGTATAAAAATGTAAAGAACCATCAACCTAAAGTAGATGCCAATTTAGAACTTTGTGTACCAACACTTCCTAGCGATGGCCAGAAGTTTTAAAGAACATCCCGATTGATTAACTGATACGCAAACACATACAACAAAAATTTAGCAAATCCAGATGCTTTCATTTAAGATGGTCGGTATCGAATGTCTCTCCTAAAGCAACTGTTTCGCTTTTTTGGACCGGTTTATGGTTCTTGGTATTAAGTGCGACTATCGAATCGACACATAAACAACGTTATACTTGTTATCTCATTAATGCGTGAATAATACTGTAAATGCAAGGAAAAAGAAGAAGAAAGTAAACAATCGAGTAAATAATGGAGGATTCTTTCGAGTTTATTTTTATTTTGTGTCGGAAATGGTGATCTCTCTTCCTTCGGTATAACAATTAAACTGCCTCGGCTGAACACTTCTTGGCACTACTAGCTCGATATTCTTTAGCAACCCTTCAAATTCATCTTTTATTAGGTGCTTGCATGTACTTCGATCATCTCTTCACTTGAAAGATATATTTATTGAGAAAAATACATATATAATCAAAATATTTTCCATGATTTTCTACAAGTTTTTCCCGTCTTTCTGGCAACACGGCGACACAGTGTCGAAAGAACAATGAAATGATTTGGTTCGAAACTGGGCGCCAGCCAACCCATGCTGCATCGATCTGAACAAGTGGTGATAATCAGAATGCACTAAGTCCGATGAGTATGCTGGGTGCGGCAGAACTTTCCATTCGAACTGCAATCGTGCATCCTTGACAAAAGGAAGACTTTGCGTCTGTTAACCGCTATTGCGTGTCGGCAGACATCTGCATTAACAGTTTCATCCGGTTTTAGTAGCTCGCGCATTTTCTATCTGAGCGCAGTGGTTACTGGATTTATTGTCAGCCAGATTAACGACGAGCATAAATGAGCCATGGGGAAGGTAGGTATTATGTGTTTTATTTTGCAAATTTTTTTTATTTCTATCATTTCGCTAATGGCGGGAGTGCTTGCGTGCGGCACATCAGGTCGACTCTTTTTTTTTTTTTGGAGCAATTTTCAAATCATTATCTACTACAGATTGTAAGTTACTTTTAGCAAAAGTGTTGTTTCAGTACCAACTTTCTTTTTCTAGTTCTTGTTTCGAGGGCTAGATAAGCACTTCTGGGTTTAACATTTGAAGTTCAACTAAAAACATTTGCCAAGTTTGCATTGTTCGTCTTAGCTTACGCGAGTTGTAACGCCTTCGATTATTTCGAAATGATGCACGAGTTAAACTTCCCATCTTACACTAATCATGCACCTGCCTATGCTATGCATTCCTTAGAACTCATTTTAATGAAAATGTAATGTACACTGATTCTTGAATGCGACGAAGGTCTTCCCTTGACCCATGTACGCATACGTATTGTAATTATAGTTTTGTATGCAAGGGACTCATAAGTCGTATATATATATATATATATATATATATGGATATGAGCCCAAAATAAATATAAATATAAATTTTCTTACTACATATAAAACCGTAGCAAACGTAAATGCAACCGTAAAAGGCCGTAAAGCAAAAGTTCATTATTGAACAGAGGAGAACAAAAAAATTAAATATATTAATGACATGTGATGTTAAAAAAAAAAAAAAAAAAAAAAAAAAAAAAAAAATTTTTTTATTTATATTTTTTTTTTTTT
>CCAG010000209.1:0-38706 GCA_001077435.1 Glossina morsitans morsitans | reverse complement strand
AAAAAGTTCATTTTTAAACAAAGGAGAAAAAAAAAATAAAAAATATTAAAGAAATTTGTTTTAAAAAAAAAAAAAAAAAAAAAAAAAAATGAAAATAATATTTATATATATATATATTTTCTTTTTTTTTTTTTTTTTCAAAAAAAAACATACAACGCATATATTTTGTGGCAAATATATTGTACACAAAAATAAAATAGGGTTTTAAATGCGAATGCAATCACAGCGTCACCAAATACGAAACCAATGAGTGACATTATCACGAGAGAGAGATACGTCAGGCGTTCATAATTACATCGGATCAGTGTCAGTCATATCAGCGAGTGAGTAATCAAATACAACAACAACAACAAGAACAACAAGAGCAACAAAACAAAAAAGACAAATGCGTGAGGTGTTGGTAGTTGGAGAGAGGGAAGGGAGAAAGAGATTAAGTCAAAAAAGACAAGAGTATTGAGTTTAATAATTTAGGTAAACGCATGTATTGCTTTAGATGATATATTAAACTGTGTTCCTCCAGGCAGCAGCGATATGCAGAGCCATAGTGTAAACTGTGTACAGTGCAAGAGACAAAAACAAAAAGCCGGGACTCGGCTTGTAACGTATATCTCTACGTGAGTTCACATTTGTGCTTATAAAACATAATTTTTGTGTTGTCTTCTTTTGGTGTTTTTTTTTTTTTTTTTTTTTTTTTTTTTTTTTTTTTTTTTTTTTTTTTTTTTGCAAAAAATGGGGGAGTTGGGCTTTTTTTATCGTTATTAAAATTTTATTTTTTTTTTTTTTTCCTTTTTATAGTTCGCTTTGCTTGTTTTATTTTTATGTATAAAATTAACGACGTTTCATTTCCGACGTTTAGTCTTGTAACTGAGGTGTCCGCGTAATCGTTTGTTTGATCATCGTATCGGCTGTTGTAAATTTTAATATTTAAAAAAAAAAAAAAATAATAATAATAATAATACAAACACGCACACATACATATATATTTATATATATAGATTATATATATATAATCTTTCTCTCTCTCTCTCTCTCTCTCTCTGTCTCTTTTTTGTTAATATATTATTTAATAATTAACGGTATAGAGATCAAGTAAAGCGCAAGCGCTTCAAACTTTACAAACAGCGGCTAGCGGCGTTTAGTACAAGCAAAAAACGAATACAATAAGAAAGTGAAACGGTTATAAACAAAGCTTATTTTTGAAGCTGCAACAATAAAAACAAACTAATTGCAATAACAAGATCCCTTGAGATAAGCATTAAAAAGCAAACAACAGCAAAAACAGTAGAAAACTAAAAAAAAAGCAAAAACAAAAAAAAAAAAGAAATGTCCAATAAATAAACAAGTTTTGAATTTTGAAAGAAATTTTCGGTGAAAGATTTCCAAAAACAAGTTTTATTAAGCGGTAAAAATCCCAAATGAACGAACATTCATCATACAAATCAATAAAAAGTTTTTATTATAGTTTCGAAAAGGAATGAATACAATATCTATATATATATATATATATATATATATATGCATATAATTATATATCAAATGGGAAAAAAATTAGTAATAAAAAAAAGTTCCAAGTAAAAGGTTAAATAAAAAAGCACGAAAAATTATAAATAAACTCTTGAAGTTATTTACTTATTTATCAGACATATAAGCCACACTTCGTCTTGGCTTCTTCCATTCCATCTCACCATCCAAGAGAAAGAAAAGAAGACGTTAATCGCATCTTTCACAATAATATAGGAGCGGTAGATGTGATTCGTTTCCTTTATTACATTCAAAAATTGTGCGCACTTGATTAGGCAAACATTTCGAGTTACTTTTCTGGTATCATTCTGTCCGTCCATCTATATGTGAGACTTTACACGGTCGCAAAAAGTTGAGATAGAAAGTAAAAACTTTGCATATATGATCTTTATTGACGATCAAAAGATTAATTTTTGAAAAATTAATAACCAATTTCCTACTATCACTCTGTCCGTCCATCTGGGTGCGGGACTTAACGCGATAGCAGAAACTGAGACAGAAGGTTATAACTTTGCATTTATGATCTCAATTGAGGATCATAAGCTTAATTTTTAAAAAATTAATAACCAATTTCCTGGTATCACTCTGTCCGTCCATCTAGGAGTGGGACTTAACGCGATCGCAGAAACTGAGACAGAAACTTATAACTTTGCATATATGATCTTAATTGAGGATCAAAAGATTAATTTTTAAAAAACCAAAAGATCACTTTTCTTATATCACTCTGTCCGTCCATCTATATGTGAGACCTTACACGGTTGCAAAAATTGAGATATAAAGTTACAAGTCTGCATACATGATCTTAACTGAAGATCATAAGCTTAACTTTCAAACCCATAAACACACACAAGCATGCAAAGACTAAAAAAGAGAGCATTAAACTTATACATAAGTTTCAATTTCAGACAATTTACAAGGGTAAATATCGTTTTAAAGTAATTCTAGAAAGCAATTAACTCGGCCACAGTTCCGGAGTGCACATAATATTCTTAAATATTTCTCATCTCTTCGCTGCTATTTAAAAAACTAGTGAGTTAATTTTCTTTCGTAGGCTAATGCTACCCATCATCCATCTCGTCAAGATGTTGACAATCGGTGATATATTAAACGACAAAACATTCTGCTATAAGTTACAAACTTTGTTATCCTTATTGTTGATATATTATTCACTTTTCGAATTTTTGAGGCCTTACGGACTCGGTCCTGTGGTCTTAAACTCACAACACATCTGTACTAGACTTTAGATTTGTCATCACTCCGAAACAATTGGTTTAGTATTCCATTTCGGACTGACTGAGGCAACTGACGCATTTTTAGCTCTCTTATGCCTCGTTGAAGAGCAGAAACATTAAAATGCTGTTGCATGCAAGTGTACAGCATCGCCAACAACAATTCTCACGTATTTACATTTAAAGATATTTTGGAAATTCACGAGATGTGACTGACTCATCTGCTTTTTTGCTTGCATTTGAAATTGGAAAACTTTTCAACTATGGCACAGTAAACACCTTTTGCAACTCAATACCTAATATTTTTAATTATGGAAATCTAGGCTTTTTTTTTTTTCTTTGTACTGAGAGACTGGATTCCCGATTAATTATGAAAGACATTCTACGAAGTGAAAATGGTTAAGAGTTCGAAATTATATAATGAATCAATTTTTAGCTCGGAATTTTTATCCTTCGCTCTCTGTTATCGAATTCATAAAAACGTATGTACGTACGTACGTGAAAAAAGATTAAAAAAAAAAAAGAAAAATCCTTGCAAACTTACTTTTTAAAACCAAATTTGCTTTCTTTACGATTGGGAAGTAAAAAGTGCATTTTCCGCCAACATTCTCATGGCCCACTTTCCCTCCTTCCTCATTTTTATTTCGCATCTGTGCTTTACGTCAACTTTTGTTATCGTCATAATTAGAGAGATTAACTTTTTGAAGCAATTACGCATCTAGACGACGCTTTTCATCACGTATACGACGAACGAATTGTGGAAAAACTCATTCGGAAATACGAAACGAAACGTTTTGTAAATAAAAGTTCTATACAATGCTTTTTTTTTTTTTTTTTTTGCAAAGGAAATTAACATACTTCCGTCATCGAGTCAATGGTTGTTACAATGAACAAAAAATTCCTTTTATTTGTAAACCAAGAATGACTAACGTTATGACCTTTAGTGCATTTATATATATATATATATTTATATATATATATATCGCGTGCAAGTTCATTTCAAATTTTTATCAACATCGTACGTATTACAAGCAATTTTAAATTCATTCCAGGATAGTGTTTTTTTCCTTTTCATTTTTTTGAAGGCTACACACCCACAAGACACCCACCAACAAACAATGAGAAAGTAACTCAATATGACTGGCATTTATTTCTATTATGCCTTTCGTATATGAACGTGCTGTAATAAATGTGCGAATTAGAAGAGGAGTCATGGGTTTTTTCTCAATCTACCCTTCCAATGACGTATTAATTATAATTAAACTTTTAGTGTTTTATTTATTTATTTGTTTTTTGTGCCCACGAATTTATCCATGAATATCATCGTGGTTTTCATCAATTTACGAGAGCCATTCAACAATTTGAAAAGAGAAGAAGAATTCAAGATACCTTTCCAACCTCTGCTGTTCTTCCGGTCAGCGGGAGCAATCATCGCAAGCGGTGAAGCGTCTGTTATCTAGTTCCCTAAATCGACTAAAACTTGTATTTTGTTCAAATAGTTTTTTTTTTTTTTTTTTTCAAAATTTACATTTAAGACGGCCAGCTACTAAATACCGTACACTACGCGCTTAATACCGATAGTTACTTATATAACTTTTCCAAAGTAAGGCGCTATAAGGGAAGCGTCGTCCGTTCCAAAACATGTCAGATTAAACACAAGAAAATATGACAAGGCAGGCGGACAAGTGAACAGACATACAGATAGACAGACAAGTTTAGACAAGAACTTAATCAATCAATGTTTAGTGTCATGATAAAATTGTGGAACGGGTGGTGGACGGTATGACGGTTGACGATTATCTTGCTAGTGAACTTGTTAGCTGTCGTTTCTTGACGCCGTACACGCTGCAACGAGCACTGTCGATAAACTATGCAATTTTTTTTTCCATCGCATGAATAATCTTTCAATCTTAAAATTTGCAATCGAGTAACAGAATAAACCTGCAGTCGATAGCTATAAGCTGTATCCTGTACAGACACATTCTCACATACCACATAACTTGGGAACTTATATAAGTCATCGGTAGCGATCATTTAATTGAAAAATTTTCAGTATCAGCTCATCTATGAGTTACATTGGACGTCTTGCTACCATGATCTTCTAGGATATAGATTATATTCTTTGCATTTACATTGATCTCAGCACGTATCCCATTTGCTAATTGTAATCAACTCTTGAAAGTGCTTATAGATACTACGCCCTGTTGTCTATTCACGTCATGTCTCCGCTTAGGAAACCGCTCAATCGCATCTCAAGCGGGCATTTTTGAAGAAGCAAAAAAAAAACGGTTATCTGATAATTTAAGCGTTAAGTATATTCAGCGATAGTCTATCAGCTCTTAAACTCAAGTACTTATTTACAACGCCCTCGTATTACAATTGCATTACGTAGGGAAATTGATATAAGTACGACATTTGTTTATATATTTTATGACAGATCCATCTAATAATTAAATGAATCAATACGAAGCGGCAGCATCATCATCAATAAACGAGAATTCAAGCATATAACCAATAGAAGAATACACTGAGCGAAAATGAAAACGTCAAGAAATACAAGAAGAAAATGTAATCTTTCAAGGTCAACAGCAACAACAACATTAGCTACAACATTAAGATCACCATCAACAGTTCTATTCATATTATTAACGGTTATAACGTATAGAACGTATGCCTTGGATCTTGATGAAGAAAAAAATCAATTCATTACAAATACCGGAAATCAAAAGAAACAGTTTGCACCAACAACAACAGTCAACGACGAAACACGTTATCTCGATGTTAACGCGAGTCCAATACACTACGATGGCACACAATTATGGCGCATTCACAATATAACGAATTATATAGACGAAAATTTGATACCATTAGCCGATATCCTCGAATACAAATATGGTAAACTATATTGGAATTTGTAAATAATGACCAATGACAGAGAGATTTCACTTTTCATTGTTATTTCTTGTTCTTGTTCTCGGTCTTGGTCTTGGTCTTAAGGTGGCAATGTGTGGAAAGCAAATGTAAAGTTCTTAGATGTGTCCATAACAAAGGACCATTTGAAAAGCGCCAGGCAATTTTTAAAGCAAAACCATATGCCAGTGGAAATTTTAAACGAAAATGTACAAAAATTAATTGACGATGAAGCGGCGATGGGTGTTAACCTGACATCAAGTGATTTCGGCAAAAGAACAAGTAAGTATCTGCCTCTTAAGAAGATAATTGTGCAAGTGATTGTATCGTCTCGCGTAAGTACGTTTACGAAATGCAAGCATAAGCACTTGTATCGAGTGCGTTTTAATTAAATGAATTTGTCTTTGTCTGCCTTTTAAACGAGCGACGATCCCGACACGACGACTAAACATTGTTTCAACTAAGGATAAAATGTCATCAATCCTAAAAATAATGATCGATTCGTAAATCATTGGCTTGGTTAATAAGTTATCTTGCATTATATAACATCGGGCAAGTTCCTCTTTGGGTGTATAACGAAAATGTTTTGCAATGAAAATGTTTTGCAATGACTGACAGCATAAAATGCATGGACTCTTTTATAGTGATCGAATCGAATCTGCCATTTTTATTTTCATATCTGTCCGTCTGTCCATCCGACTAATTCTTATGATTCAAAGTTTTGCCTTAAGCATCTTAAGACTTTCCTTTTTCCTCGGCTCTTGGATTGATGATTCAAGGATCAGCAGCAATTTGCCTATAGCTGCTACTCTATATATTTATATGTATTATCTGAGTGACATGTAAACTGAGTGATACTTAAACTACTTGCGTTTTCCCCCATGCTGTCTGTATATTTTTCTTTTAATTTTTAGTAGATTATTTAAAAAAATAAAAAAAAAAAAAAAAACAATTTACATTAAAAATAATTTTTTCTCTTATTTTTCTTGGAATTTCAAGGAAAATCGACTGCTAGTGGTATGCATTTTAAAGACTATCACGACTTGGATACAATATATAGTTTTATGCGTGAAATACGCGGTAAATATCCCAACATTTGTCGTCTTTATTCAATAGGCAAAACCGTCGAGGGCAGAGACTTGAAGGTGTTAAGGTAAGTTTGCAATTTTTTTTTTAAATGCTAGTCGAACTCATACCCATCCGGTTTTTTTTTTTTTTTTTCCATTAATATTTGCGTTACATGGAATTATTTTACGATATACTTTAATTACCGGCATGCTAATGGAATTAACACGCTATTTATATATACATATACATATATTAACATAACAATCGAAATAAGCCGTTGTATGCGGTGCTTGGTACAAACACATAAATAAGTTTTACATTTTTAAAATTTTTATTTCGGTATTAAACTTAAAAGTCAAGTTAAGTCGAATCAAATCCCTTTTGCAAATTTCAATTTATAGGCGTGGGTGTCCTTTTAGTTAATCGTCTCGAAAGTGTCTCGCAAACGCAAATCAATCGAAATATTTACGAGAATGTATGAATGTGTGAATAACAACAAATACATTAACGCATAATTACCAATAAATAGCTCATGAACGTTATGAGGGACAAAGTGTTTAAAATAACTTTTAAATCGCTAAACGCTAAAAGCTGCACATTAATAGTCAGTGCAATAGTTCAAGTTAACATCTCTATCTCTCTTTGCGAACTTTATTACTTCGTGCGCGCAGTAGGTAACAAAAAAAAAAAACAAAACACAAAAAAAAAAAGAACAAATAAAAATACTATAATTAAACACAATCATTGAATGCCCTACACCACTTTGTTTATACAGTTATATATGCAGTGCTATAACGACTTTTGAAAATAAGACATTACAGTGGAAAACGGTCGGGAAAGGGGAATGGACCGGTCCGAATCAATTTCAAGAGCATTCGTTCTTGAATCACAACACTTTGGTGCATCAAATTTCATTGCGAATTGTACGTTGAACGCAAGAATAGAAGTCAGGCGGAAGGACAGACAAACTTAGAATGACCATTATAAAAAGGCATAGGTGTACCTCAAGTTGTCCGAATTGTTACATACATTCGTAAAAATTTAACATATTCTTACAATAAAAGTGATGTCGGGTATAATTATATTATTAGGAAAACCTATAGTATTCCTATATAATGTAGATTTTTTTTTATAAATATTTTCTTTCTTTTTTTTTTTAGGATCTCTGAAAATCCTCGTGACTATAAGAAAATTTGGATAGATGGTGGTATACATGCTCGTGAATGGGTTAGTCCCGCTACAGTTACTTTTATACTTTATAAACTTTTGGCTAATTGGACCGATCAACCAGATTATATTAGGCGTAAGACATGGTATATAATGCCTGTTATGAATCCCGATGGTTATGAGTATAGCCGACGCGAGAACCGGTTATGGCGCAAAAATCGTTCACCATCTACGCACGAGCAATGCTATGGCGTAGATTTAAATCGGAATTTCGATATTGGTTGGGAAAGTTATGGTTCATCTACTCATCCTTGCAGTGATACATATCGCGGTCATTCTCCCGCTTCTGAGCTTGAAACTCAAGCTGTTGTTAAATTTTTAACTAAACGAAAATTTAATCTACATTCCTATCTAACATTCCATAGCTATGGACAATTGATGGTTTATCCGTGGGCTTATCGAGCAACCAAAGTAAAGGATGCTAACATTTTGCAAAGGGTCGCCAATACCGCCGTGCAACGTATTGCCAAAAAAACTCATCAAAATTATAGAGCCGCCGTTACTTATGAAGTTCTAGGTATAGCCGGGGGTGGCTCCGATGATTGGTGCCGCGCTGCTTTGGGTACCCCATACGTATACACCGTCGAGTTGAGAGATCGCGGTCATTACGGTTTCATTTTACCACCCGATCAAATCCTTGAAACCGCTCTTGAAGGCTACATCATTGTCGATACGGTAGCCCAAGCAATAAATTAATAAAAATAGAATGCATAATGCGAGATATAAAGCTTGAGATGAATTCGGAATAAGTATCACACCCTAGCGAGGATGTTGCGATATTGCGAGAGCAAATTTTAAAAAGTATTTTACCTTGAAGTGATAGATCAAATTAAATAATTTTTAGGAGAAATACCTTTGTGTATTTAAATAGTTTATCGATAAAAAAAAAAAAAAAGAAAGAAAAGACCAGCCTTATAAGAAATATGAAAAATTTAATTAATATTTAAACAAATAACTCAAAATATATGTCTCTTTATTTCAATTACTGCAAGCATTGCAAATATGTATGCGTTAACGCACCCTTACGAACAGAACATAGCTAATACGTGGCCTAAGCTCCAGATCATTATCGACGAAGACAGATATGTAGTTTAAAAAAAGTAAAAAAAAAAAAAAAATAAATACTATTAAGGACATTTAAAAATTCTCTCTCTCTCTCATTTTAATCGTTGCTCATAAAGAATAGTTTTTCAAAGAGAAAAATTTTACGTTCTTGTACTTACCGTGTCGGTGCCCTCGTCGGGCTCCTCGCCATTTAATTGCTGTTGCGTATCAATATCTTTACTTGTATTATTGGCACTAATTACGGTGTTATTGTAATTGAATACCTGCGGTGCACTCTCTTGTGATATAAGAGATTCAGTGGGTACATTATCAGCGAAATGATTAAATTTGCACTCTTCATTTGCTAGAGTGCTGGTCAATGTATCTGAATCGGGCGTAGCAACAACTGTAGTGGCAGAAGACGAGTACGAAGTGTTTTTGTTGCCGTTAGATAGTAGCATCTTCTCAGTTTTGGGAGTTTGGAAACTTTACTTTTACTTTGACTGCAGTACTTTCTAACGTAAAACTGCATTGGGTGAATGAGGTGTGGGAGCTGTGTTTCTTTTCTAACACGTTTTGATGTTTTAACAATAATTCGGCTTCACGTAGCAATTCATCGACGCTGCGCGTGTCTGAGTTATCCGCCAGACGACTAATTTCCTGAAAAAATACTGTCGGCATCCGCTTCACTGTCATGATCATTGTTTACATTCGATGAGGCACCATTTTCATAGCAATGTTGCTCTTGTTTTAGAAACTCTAATATGCTACTGTTACTAGTGATATCCTCAAAATCCAATAAGGAGCAATGAGATCCCGATATTGAGCTTTGATTACTATCACCTTTATAGGTGGGCGTGGCATCTGTATTAAAATTACTAAAAGTTCCCTTGCTTTTCTGTTGAACGGTTTTATTACACAATTCCGTCGACGAAGACGAACTGGTCGTTTTGGGCATCAAAACTCTAGACATGACAACGTGTGATTGTGTGTGTGTGCGTATATATGCGTGTGTGTTATCTTTTTTTTTTTACTAATTAGATTTTTTCAACAAGAATTTTTTGTATTTGCAAATTCTGCGATTTTGTATTTAATTAATTTAAAAAAATATTCTGAGGAGATAGATTTTTGACAATAATTTCTTGTTATGATATATACTAATTTTTGTTTTTTATTTTATTCTTTTCTTGTATACATTTTATTTTTCATATTTATTATCACAAAACAAACATAATAGCTAACTTATACACATTTTTTTTTTTTTAGTCACCAAAAGGACGGCTTTGCCCTATAGAGAGACTGAAACAGACGAGTCTGAATGACGAATGCCAGTGCGGGCAGCAGGATACGAATTGTTACCTAAAAGGACTTCGCGTTTTAATTACTATCTTTTGTTTTGTTTTCGTTTTCCATGCAATGTTGCCAATGCTTAAGAATTTCAACAATGCATCATATCGTTCGTTCGACTGCGCTATTACTATTCTTCGTCGCTAGCTATTTTTTCATTCGAAAAAAAGAAAAAATTACTTTTAAAATTCATTTTCATTGATTTCAAGTATTGAAAAAAAAATTTCTTTTTAATTAATGTAAAATCAAATCTATTAGTTTACCTTCAAAGTACCAGAATCTATATAAAAAACCTTTACCATGAATTTATTTAGTAATTCATATCGCAAAAACATCGCCGCAATCGATAGCGTGAAACTATCGGTTACTGAAATTGCCAAGTTTGCCATCTTTATTAGCAAAAGAAATTTTAAATGAAAAAATTGTGTGAAAAGTAGATTCTGTGAAAGAATTCCTTAATATTACCGTAAAATTGAACCCATATTTAATTTAATTCCTAAAGAGAGAGAAAGAAAAGTACAATATAATATGTTGTATTTGGAAGATTACTTAGAAAGTAAGTATTTTGTGAAAAGTATTTTGTTCGTCTTCAAAAAAAAAGTACTGAGGTAATCGAATGGTTGCTTTGTTGTAGCACCTAGTTGTGTGCCTAAGTAAATAATGAAAGTGAGGTTATGGCTTATAGACTCATGTATATAAACAAATGTTTTTTTGTAAAATAATAATAATTTTGAACGATTTGCAGTGATTGAACATTTGCCCCAAGAATTAAGGGATCGCTTTACAGAAATGCGTGAGCTGGATTTAACGGTGCAGAGTGCGTATATTTGTTAAATTAAAAATCAAGCTCTGTAATAATGGAGATATATAAATGATTGTAGATAGTATTGATTCTTTGGAGAAAAAGACTCGTACATTTTTTATGCAATGCAAACGCGGCGAGTTACAAGACGAAGCTGCTGAAAGTGAATTTCAAAACCTGCGTCGCGAATATTATAAAGTGTTAGAGGATGCTGACGAAAAGGTGACTATTGCTACACAAATTCATGAATTGGTGGAACGGTATTTAAGACGTTTAGATAGTGAATTATTTAAGTTTAAATGTGAATTAGAGGCTGATAATAATGGGATAACGGAGATATTAGAGAAGCGTTCGTTAGAAATGGACGGTGGCTGCAGTGCGGCTACCGCATTGTTAAGCATTACGGGACTGAATCAGAAAGAAAATCGTTTTTATGGCGGCCTGAGTGCGGCTGTAGCACCGCCGAGTAGCAGCACGCATAGTGTATTGATAGGAGGGGCTGGAATGGGTTTGGGGGGTATTTCTATGCCCGCTACTCCCACAGGAGCTACCAAAGATAATCGCTATCGTACCCCAAAACCAGAAAAGCGAAGAGATAGTACTTCCACATTAATGGGCGCGGGAGCTGAGAAGCGAGCCAATCTTGGCAACAGTCTGACGCAAAGCAATCCACCTGTAGCAGTGGTTAGACCTATAACGCCTGGTATGAGTGCCGTTTTAAATTCAACTACAGGCGGAGTAGGCGCGCCTACGGCTGTAACTTACAACCTACAACAAATAAGTGGGTCAGCCTCGACGGCTATAGCAGCTGCTGCCTCACAAGCTATAGTGGCAACACAACAAATGCAGCAAGGTCGTCGTACGGCTAGTCTGAAAGCCAGTTATGAAGCTATACACGGCGCGGGAGGTGGACCTACTGAGTTTTGGATTAATCGTGATCTGGCAACAGCTGCAACGTCATCATCAGTAAGTCAGCATACATTAAATGGCTCTACCAACACAGAAAAGACCAAGAAGAAGTATGTCTCCAAGTATTTGAAACTTCCGCTTTTAATTGGACAGATAATTACTTACTTATCTTTTATTATAGAAAATTAAATTCGAGCATAACCCATGGAGTGGGTACAACAAGCGTCCCCAATGCTTCAACAGGCTTAAATTTGGGTTCTTCATCATCTTCTATAAGCATGGACTCATTGGATATGCTTTCAAGTTCAACCGGAACTAATTTGAATGTACCCCCTTTAATGTCGAATGGTGGCCATATAACAGCTTCCTCTACGGCTAACTTAAGTAACGGTTCATCCCGTAGCGGAGTAACTTCTAATACATCCTCTGGCTCATCGGCTGGTACAGGTATATCCACAGCTCTTACTCCAGGTTCAAATATTACATTAAATGAAAGTGGCATGGTAGTAGAGCAAACACCTGAAGGAGAGTGGTCCTATGATCCGAATGAACCACGCTATTGTACCTGCAATCAGGTTTCATATGGCGATATGGTTGCTTGTGATAATGATGCTTGCCCATATGAATGGTTTCATTATCCATGCGTTGGTATAACGCAACCACCTAAGGGTAAATGGTATTGTCCTAAATGTACTGCTTCCATGCGACGTCGAGGTAATCGCAAAAATTAGTTGGCTAAGTTCAAAAAGAGGAAAAGCTACTACTTAAATCAATAGAATATAAAGAAAGAAGCTAGGAACGAGCTATCAAGAGAAAAGTTTTCTTAAATTTGAATAAATATAAAAAACAAAGTCATTAAAGTATTATATAAAGTTTAAAATATACTTATTTTAATACGTTGGACAATCAAAATTTGTTGAGGTAATAAATTACAAAAGAAAATCACTTCGTACATAACAAATTTGACAAATTATTGTATATCACATGCCATCGATATCTATTCACGAATTTGTATGTTTCACATGCGACGTAAAGACATCGTAACCCAAACTCACAACATTATCGTAGAAAATACGGTAGCGTGAAGGTAACCAATAAAAATTTACGAATTGTGCTACAGGCCATACGACCCACTCGGCAACATATAATTTCCAGGCTTTTTCTCTCATTTCATCCAATATTTCTCGATTGGATTTTTTTTCTAGCAGACCCATTGTTATAAAAAAGCATGATATATATATGGGTGAGCCAATTACTTGATCTAAGAAGATTTTTTGGAGGACTACTTTAAAAGTGCGACTAGGTAAACGAGTATCCAAATATTGATACCAATAATGGCACACCACGCCAACTGACAAGCCAGATATACCCATATTAAGGCTGCGTGTAGGATTCCATTGTTTTAACTCCCCCTCATAGATCTCATAATTTTGCTCCAAGACATCACCTACAGCGCCGAGAACGCAGGATATGCCCATATTGGTGAAAAGTAAATATTTGCTGCTAAACGCTTGATTATGAAGACTTTTGATAACACGCACTGTGTTATTTCTGGCTAACGATTTCCATGCTGATCTCAGCAAGATCAACATTTCGTTCTACGATTAGGACGGCGCACGGAATCCTATTGTATAATTATTATAATCGATATAAATTTTACTAATTACGCCGTCTTTAAATGGGTCCGATTTGTCACACCTTAGGTGCGCCAACAAAAACTCCGCCTAGTACAATTTACAATTTTTTACTAATAATTTTCCTTTTTTCAAAAATTACGAAGGCTTCGTAAATATTTCGATTGTCAAAATGAGCACATTGTCACAAATTAGTAGACAGTATTGCCAAGATTAATGGGGTTTTTTTTTGTGGAAAGTTCGTTTGTGAATATGTATACGGGGAGTACGGGGATTTATGATGCGCAACACAATTAACATAATTTGCTACGCAAGTTCTCACTCTAGGAAATAAATCCCATCTTCTAAATTAGAAACTATCTACTGGTGGGAGAAATTTGCTATGACAGCTGGCGAATAATTATTGTTGCTAAGTAGATGTGAGATTATTTTATATTCTAGTAAAAATTTCAACAGTTTAATGTCATTTCAAGAAATTTTATGAAAACATAATTTTTCTACTCGCCATCAGAGTATGCTTTGCTTCCCCGTTTTTTCTTTTTCTTTTAAGCAAAAAATTCGATTAACCATTTTTTTGAAATATTTAAGAGAGTCATAGAAATTGTACAAGTGACTATTTAGTTTCTTTTTTTTACAATAATCGAAAGAAAAAAATTAAATTTAAGAGCCCAGACCCAATTTTATGAATTTTTTGTTGCAATTTTTTATTAAAATAAATTAATTGTAATTTATCGAAGAGTTTGTGCTGGCATTCACAAGATGTAATGTATTTGCGAGAGGCTATTTATATCTTAATAAATAAAGAATTTTTGCTTCTTCCTTTACGAAATATGTATGAAATAAAATATTCGAATGCCATAAAGATCAAGATTTTACTACCATATTGCTAGATGACCCTTGAAAGTTTCAAATCGATATCCGTTATAACTTCTATAAATTTCGGTTGCAAAAATTTTAAATTTTTTTCGAAGGTGAGGGAATGAATTAAATTTTTTCTTTTCTGCTCCAACTGTCTGACTAATAATCTTAGTCAAAGCTTGCAATCAACATGTATCATCGATCATGGTGTATATGAAAATTAGTATTAAATGAATTTCCAAAAATATAAATGAAACCTATATTTTTCAAGGTCGATGCCATAAGTTTGCAAATGTTTTTGCAGTTCCTCACAACATTTACGTGCGCTATAAAAAGCCAAAATGCAGAAATGCAGAATTTAACTTCTGCTGCTCCCGTATCTTATTTTCATGACAGTGGAAACGTTTCACTCGCGGTCTCTCAGTTGGAGCGAATAAGTGAGGGAATGCGAACTGGTATATCTTCTACGCTTTCAAACTAAATTGTAATGAAATAAAAAATGTAAAGAAGAAATCCGCTTTGACAAAAATTAAAAAGTAAGGTTCTGTTTTCAAAAGATAATTAAAAAGAAAAAATTTCATTTTAAAATATTTTATTAAATAGTAAATAAAAATAAAAACGAAAATTAAGTCAACTTAATCGGGATCTTCACTTTCACATTCACGGGGTCGAATTAAATAGCTCTTTTTCTTGCTGCAATGGAACGATTTAAAGACATCTTCCATTTTCGTCAACAATTGCACTATCCGCTCATTGTATCGTTGACCACCCTCAACGTGCTGTTTTGCTCAGACAGATGTCGGAGCTTAGAGACTTCCACACATATTTGTGTATTGATCGTAGGATGAATATCTGGTAAAGAATAATTCGTTCTATTAATAATTATAAGATTATCAATATTTTGAAAATGAAAATTAATACACGCACTTATTTTCGTTTCTTAAGTCATACTTTGCGGTGCAGTCTATCGCTTGGGGGCTTCTAAACATATTTAAAAAACAATTGCAAAATAAACTAAAAACTTTAGGGTGCAAAAGTTTTAGTTAATGCGCCAACCTTGCCTGCACATTATTCCCAAACCATTGGAATTTCATCTAATTGTATATATGTGAGTTTTTGCGCCAATTCGGAAACCTATGCGACTCATAAGTTGAAATTTTTAATTTGTTTTTTCTGTTAAAAGTGCTTAATTTTCCGTTTCACATAATTTTGTTAAAAACTTTTATGTACAATGTATAAAAGTATTCAAAGTTAGACAATCTGTTCATCCAAAGTTTCAATTCGTTTTTCCACGGGAGATTGAATGAAATAGTTTACCGTAATATTCATATTCTTAAAGATATTAACATATTAAATTTCATATAAATATATATGTTATCAATTTATCAAACACAATTTACTTCTTCTTCTTAGAGCAGAGTTGTATTCAAAATAAAAACAGCTGATTGGTTTAAAAGGTTGGAATTTCGCAATATTTATTATATATATTTACAATGGAAATAGCTGAGAAGATAAATTTTTCAGTTATTTGTTCAATATTGCAGAAAATAAAAGATACAAATAATAAAGAGAAAAAATTAAGATATATTGAAGAGTATTATAAGTCTTTTTGTAAATATCGTGAGCAATTCCGCCAGCAGAATCACATAAAACCAGAAGTGGAGGAGGTATATGGCAAATTCTAGAGTTGATTATCTCCGCGTACTCTCCGTAAAATATAAATATAAACTTTATTTACAGGATGGATGCAGCAGCTTTTATTGTGTATTACGATGTTTAATACCCGGCGCTGATAAAGGGCGACCGTCATACGGTTTCCAAATTCACTCTCTGGGCAAAGTATATATGAAAATTTTGCAATTAGGAGCAAATTGTAAGCTGTTTGATGCTTTTGCGAGAGTATATTAAGTGAAATGTGAAATTATTTTAGCCAGAGACGCTCAAATTCTAGAAGCGCGCCGGTTTACGCCAGTTTATGGTGATTACGCTGAAAAGGTTTACAAAGTATTAAAACCTAGATGTAAGCGTGAGCCTAGTACCTTTAAATTGAAAGAAATTCACGATATGTTGGATGTTATAGCGAAGGGTGATCGATCCGGTAAGAGTAATTGCGAGAGAATCAAGAGCTAGTTTTAGTAATACGTATATATGTAAACTTAAAGATGCGGAAAAGATTTTAACTCAGCTCTCGGAAAGAGCATCAGCTGTTGAACAGATGTGGTTTATTCGCTTACTTTTAAAGGCTATGCATTTATCCATAACGGATCACCAGATTCTCAATACGCTACATGAACAAGGCAAAGCATTTATGCAATCTTGTCAAAACCTTTTACTGTTTTGCTGCAAATTAGCTGACAATAAATTGCCTTCCATTTCATTAAAGCCGCTAATACCGAAACCTGGCGAAGAAAATCATTCAGCCATTAGTATTTTTGAGCATGTACGTCCGCAATTGTGTGAAATCTTCCCTGGTCATATAGAAACTCTAATGTTTCAAGACGTCTTATACTTGGAAACTAAAATGGACGGAGAACGTTTTCATATCCATTACACGGATGGCAATTTTAAATATTTCTCACGCAATGGCATTGATTATTCGGATAGTTTTGGTGGTTCTTCAGTGATACCAGGTAAATTGACTTCCAGGTTGCACTCATTGTTGCCAAATGATTTGGAGTCTATTATATTGGACGGCGAAATGATGGTGTGGGATATTAATCGTAAATGCTATCGTGAGAAAAGCGAAAATACGGACGTAAAACATTTGGCCGATGATCGTACGTGGCAGCCATGTTTTATCGTTTACGATTTATTGTATTTTAATGGCGAAATATTGCTGCAATGGCCATACGTTAAGAGAGTGTATAAGTTAAGTACCATACTTAAGGAAGAAGAGGGCGTTTTACAATTAATGAAGCCGCAGAAAATCAGTGAAGTGGAGCAGTTTAAGAATTTGTTTCAAAACGCTTTGGATAAACAGCAAGAAGGAGTAGTAATAAAAAAGCAAAATGCTACATATCGACCAGGCATTCGTAATGGCGGTGGCTGGTACAAACTAAAAGCAGATGTAAGTTAGAAAGGAATCTTAAAAATTAAAGAGGATCATTGTTGTGTTGTTGATATTTACAGTACTTCGATGGCTTAACCACAGAATTTGATTTGTTGATAATTGGTGGTTTTTATAATCGTCGCCGGACTTTCACAGAATCGTTTCTGTTGGGAGTGCTAAAGTATACTAATGAACAAGAGTATGAAGTCTGGAGTGTGGCTAAGGTCAATAACAATATTACTCAACGTATTACCTTAAGTAATTTATTAAAACCACGTTGGCGTCTAGTCGAAGAAGAACCGCCGCCCATGTGGTTTCACTATGAAAAAGGACATAGCGACGGGCGACCTGATGTTTGGATAGATCCAGTTGAATCAGTTATTTTACAAATTAAGGCAACTGATTTAAACCATTCGCCAGCTTTTGCTTTGAAAATGACGTTACATTTTCCACGTATACAATGTTGGCGTAATGATAAACTGTGGAATGAATGTTTAACTTTGGACGAATATCAGCAGATAAGGCAGCAAAATAGTATGGGAAAGAGCATAAGGAAAATCGTTAAACGTCAAGTCAGTTTAGAGGACTTAATGGCCAGTCGGGTTAAACGTAAAAAAATGACAGCTGCACAAAAAAGAAAACTTGGTCTATTGTCCTATGAAAGGAAATTTGACGTTAATCAGGTAGAAAATATTATGAAAAATCATTATTTTACAAAAATAAAAATTGGTTTCATTAGGTTGAGAAAGAAACGGATGTGTTGGGCGGCTTCAGTGTTTGCATACTCAGTGCCTCCATAAAGCAGGGCATAACACCTGAATATTTGAAAAAAATGGTGATACAACATGGTGGTAAGCTTGTGGAAAACCCTTTGCCTGACAATGCTAACTGTATAGTAGTGGCGGGCGATAAAACTTATCGCGTCCAGTCGTGTGCTGAGAAATACGACATAGTCACAATGGATTGGTTTATAAAGTTCTGTGGAAACCCTCAACATCCATTAAGACCCTTAGACATGGTAGTTATGACGCAAACTTTGCGGCAAAGTTTTTCACAATTCTACGATAAGTATGGTGATCATTATACCGAACTGTTAATATCAACAAAAGAATTGAAACGTATTACGGATCATATGGAAATAGACGCGAACGAGACCTTAAACGACAAGGATATAAAAGAATTAGAAAATATTATTTATAGTAACGGTAGTATGGACGGAGAAAATAAGTGTCCAAATTTCTATCGTTTGCAAAACGCTTATTTTTACAGTAGCGATGCGGAAAGCTCGTACACTCAATTGTTGTTTGAATGGCATGGTGGCCAAGTTGTTAATAATTTAATAAATTTACAGGAAATTCATTTAATTTTTGTAAATACAGCTATAGTCGATAAAAATATTCTTAATGATTGGCTAAAGACAACTTTTTCTCATTTAGCATGTAATGTCCGCGTTGTAAACATTAAATGGATTTTGCATTCGCATAAAGAAAGAAAGTTACTCGATATCCAAGAGTACACTTGGCATGATTTTTAATTACAAATTTATTATTTAACAAAACAAAAATATCACCAAATACTTCTTTTTAACATATGAGGAACAATTCTATAGTAAGCGATGTAGTAATGATTAGATGGATTATTGTATTCGGCTTTGATCGAATACCTTTCTTACTTTTGTTGTATATTAATAAACATATTTCGAAAATGTAAATACGTAAAAAACAAATGTTCTTAAAGGAGCTAACAGCTCCTGCTCGTTTGAATTAGGTATAACAACGAAATAGAATACGTCGAGCGTTTTGAAAACGTCGCACGTCTAACGACATTAGGATATTAGGTGCGCACAGAAGTGCTCAAATTTTTACAAGTTGAAAAGGGCAAGTAATCGATCAATTGCGCATTATCTACTTTGGGTGCCTACGTTGATTTTGCTAACAATCTAAAATTTTTTGATAAAACGTATTCTCATTTTCATACCTGCCTCCGAAGGATGGTGTCATCTTAATTTTGTCAAGACACGAAGGGAAGCTTCACAGACTCGCACGAAGTCTATGTATTCTTGACCAATATCAAATACCGGGTGCGTCTGGTCATGTCTGTCCTTCCGCCAGTCGCACTTTGTGCATTTGTGTGGTAAGAATGGTCCTGATGACAAAAATTAAGATATCGGTTTCCAATTTGGCAAAAGCATTGGAACTTTTTTCGAGTAGGTCAGTATTGAAAATCGATGAAATCAGTTCAAGAATACGTCGCTGAGAACAAATTTGTTTCCAAACGCAAAAAATCATCTGAACGAAAATGGAAATCCCAATAGTATAGAGTATCGTAGCACCCAGAAGGGCTGAAGATAGACTTACCTTTTATTATATCGATCGATTCAGAGTCATAATCTGAATTGATCTAAACCTGTCCGTCCGTCTGATGTCTGTCCATATAAATTTGTGTTCAAGCTGTAGGTCGCAATTCATGGGATATTTTGATAAAATTTGGTACAGTGACTTGTTTTCATTGAAGGACGAACGCTACTGAAAATGGTTTGGATCGGTCAACTTTTTCGACCCCTCCCCTATTCTTAGAAGTCTTTATATGGAAAAAACTTTCAACTTTCCAGTAACTGGTAGTGACATTGTGATAACTTTGGCAAATAGTGCCTCGTAGAATATATATCCGTCCTAACTAATTTGACCTGGAACGAAACAGATCACATCTCGCGAAGTCTTACAAGAGATGGTAAATCGATTAGTTTTCATTTGCGTTCATTTGCTGGAAGGGTAAACGATTATGCCGCCTAATGCGAATATCAAAAGATTACATTGAACTGATTGTACGAGAAGACTATACCAGTCGGTCATCAAACAATAACTGACTAATCTAGAAGCGACTTTACTTACGATATATATATAAGTTCTTAGAAATATAAGGCACTTTGAATTCCTTTGAATGTTTCTTCACAAACCCAAGGACACTTTTAGCCTTGTTCACAGAGGCATCAACATGGAAGTTAAACTCAAGGTTCGAATCAAAGATAATTCGTAAAACCTTTAACTTTGCCACATTTTCACTTATTAATATGATTGTGTGTTGTGGGCCGAGTGCGTAGAATACCTTTTGCAATCTGAGATAGTGCTTCACTTTTGATTGTTGCACGTATGTCATGCGGGGCAGACTTACACAAAAGTAATCGGCAATGATTTTGTCACATTATTGTACATCAGGGGAACAAATTCTTTACCGAATAGATGGCTTTGGGTATTATGCCTAAGCAACCGTTTGCGACCTTGTGCCAAAGCCGAAAGGGTTTCGATAGGCAAGTAAAGAACACAATTAACGTCGAAAGTCGATGCGTGAAAAATTAAAAGTTCGATTTTATTAATTCCATTATATAGATAAATTTCGCGAGGGTTTATACACGTTGCCAGTAGAAGATGATAGTGTTGGTTTTATAGTAGCACGTGATGCGAGCGGTTTTTGCATATTACTCACTACATAAGTTTCAAAACACAACAACCTAAAGCCGAACTTCAGGATGTGCAAAAATTCTTACGTCAGCTATAGTGGTGATAGTGTATCGATTGTTGGTATCACGAAACAAGTTGTCGCTGTAGTATCATGCAACACATCCTCCGCTCCTTAGTCCATCGTTGCTCAAAACATTTCATTTCATCACAAAGAAATTGTTTACTATCAACGAATTTATTATTATTTATTTAAGTATTTAGTGATCGATTAGGCACTTACAACAGCACCATTAATATATTAAACGTTAATCAAAATGTCAAATCAATTTTCTTCAACTCCAGACCACGCATTTCCACGCGAAAAGCTAAATGACTTGAGCGAATTAGGTATTCTAGAGCGAGCAGAAAACCCAGATTGGGGCAGACTTGGTACCAGTTTTGAAAGAAAACGGACACATTCAGCTATAAAGTCACCATCGACATACATTTGATGAGCTGCGTTGCGCTTATGTACAGGTATCTTCAGGGGAAGTGTTCTACAGAGATAAATCCTCCGCCAATTAAATCCTTTAACAGGACTACACGTTTTCTTCAGCACACTCCACCTCGAGTTGCCGGTATACCACATAACACACTGCCATGGCTCGTCGTTCTTGACTTAGAAAATGTGCAAAGCGACTTATCCTTGATGATTTTTGTGCCTAAACTGACAACAGCTACAACATTTACCCCTTCTACAATTACGGCAACAACTCATAGAAGCAATCATCGGCAGAATTTTACGGCCCAGAACACATGGCAAAGTTATCAAAATTTAATTAAAATGAATTTTCCTTTATCTGAAATGTACCGTAAATTATCAGGCTAAGAAGGGGCGTGCTAGATACGCTTATCTGGGAATGCCTCCATATTGAAGTACTAAACTTTATAATAATAAAATGAAAGCCGCCGAATTAACCCGACCCGCCCGTTTTCTTGCACTTGGTGCATCGCAACAATAGTGATAATAAAAATAGGACAATAGAACAATAATAACACAATAGTAAAACAATAGCACAATAAAGCAGAGTAATAATTATAGTTTTATTGTTCTATTATTATTATTATTATTATTATTATTATAGTTATTACAATAATAATTATTATTATTGCGGTTCTATTATATTATTATTATTATTTATTTATTCTATTGTTATTATTTACTATTATTTACTATTGTTCCGTTATTATTATTATTATTATTATTATTATTATTATTATTACTCTATTGTTTTATTGTCCTATCTATTTACTGTTGTTCTACTATGATTATTATTCTTGTTCTCTTGTTGTTCTTTTGTTTTATTATTGTTCTATTATTCCTATTGTTCTATTATTGTTCTCTTCTTTTATTATTTATTATTATTATTTTTGTTGCTTTTTATTATTAGATTGTGTTATATAAGCATATAGTCTTCCGCGTTTCTTCATAGTCCTTTATGGTCCTTTATGCTTCGATTAAAAATAATTTAGGTAATGGAACATACGTTTCCATGTACAGTATATACATTTATATACCTTCTCTTTATGTAGGCATATGAGAAGAAAGAGTTAAGCAGAAAAGGTTGAATTTAATTGGACTCGTGTAAATTATTAAAATTACTGCGGTAAACACATCCATAGCATTAAGATCTTGTTTTGAAATAAGAATAAAATATAACAAAAATATGCAATTACTCTAAATACCGATGGTAGGGCATAAATGATAATCTGTGAAGTTGGGTTCATGTTGTTTATTGTATTAGGTGCAAGTAAAAGGGAATTTTGGTAACAAAGTTGTTCGCTTTAAAGAGCTTGAAAAAAAGTACGCTATGAAAATTTAGCCTAACATTTTTTTCGCCACTGACGTAAATACCATAAAGTTCCGAACAGGCTAAGTTGGTGTTATGAAAAGTTGTTTTATTTTTAGTCCACCATAGTTTACTTGGGTCATTGTTGAAGAGCTACAATGTATTACTTCTTGTAAACCAGGCCATCCCGGCCATTCAGGCCATCCAGTTGTATTATTTTTAATTCTTTTGATTTATTTTCTTATGTGTTTACACGATCACATATTCATCTTAACAGCACCGATGTTTTCATTATTAAATAATAGTATTTTTCATCCCCACATACGGATCTAACGACTAAGTTTTTGGAAAATTATTATTTGTTTATTAATTAGATAAAATACAAATAAAGCAACGTTCCCAAGCAGACGGATTGGTTTAACTTTAAAAAATATTGACAGCAAATTTAGATTTAGGTATAGTTCACATTTGCCGGATTGTCAGACGGACCTGAAATGTAAATCGTTGCCACTGTTAACATTGATCAGGAGAATATTGTGTACTCTGAATAAACAATGCATGCTTGCTATGATCTGTCATTGACGTCGATATCTAGCATTCGTGTAACACGGCGGCGATCAGAAAGAATTGAAGGAAGAGGCAGGTAAGTGTTATGCCTTTACTGACTGTGCACTCACCACAACAGCGACAAAGGCAAACTGTACCGTAATTGACTTGTTTGGTGCACCTTCTCTGGAGGTATTGCTTATTTGTAATACTTTTAGGATAAGCAAGGGCCTGGCCTTACTAGACGGGTTAAACAATGAAGTAATAGAGAGACTGGATAGAAGGGAGCGGCAAACGCTGCTGAGGACACGATCCTTGTCCGTGTCGTGGAAGACCCCGAAGTTCGTTGCAGTTCCTCTTTTTCTTTTCTCCTATCCTCCTCTAAGCGTCATTCATTTCTTAATGAGTCTAAGCGTCGTTCATCTAACCTACTACGGGATTGTATTTGTAACAAATATGACAAGATACAATCACATGTTACAGAGTCTTACTCCAAAAACTCCTTTTCTATTCTCTGTAGTTACTTAAGTACTTCAAGTATCTGACTCATAAGAAGTGACGCAGTCGAAATTTTATCTGAGCGCTGAGCTCGAGTCAATCCTACACTTAACACTGAGTGTTGAAAATGTACAACGCACGACATATCTGTGTGACGAAGAGAAATTTCTTGATTTAAGGTAAAGGAGATACCAATACCAATGTCTAGCAAACCTATGCTCCATGTCACGAGCTCATAGTAACGAAACTATATTCTTTTTAGCTATCCGCGCTATGATATCGGTCTGTATATATTTTTAGTAGACTGTTTGGCTGTTGTGAACAGTCGACATAAATTTTTCAGGGACCTGCCTTGTTGGGTTAGAAATAGTGGCGTTTTTTTTTGTTGCCATCATGTGTTCAATATCGATATTAAGAAGAATTATTTCCAGATCGTAAGGTGCTTGAAACATCAATCATAAGATTTTGTTTTGTTTTCATAAATCCTTCATTGTGTTCCTTATCAATAGAAATTCATGCAGTCAAACTAAACTCTTGACAAATTATAGCACTGCTGCGTGCGATAATGTAATGCAAGCTATATGTTTAATTACATTAAACACTAATGATGAACTAATCATCATTGTGGGCTCTTTGTTAATACGTTGTCTACAAAAATTCAAATAACATGTAACTCATACGCCACGGCAATCATTCATACAATCTTTACAGGGTGATCAATAATAAGTTATATATAACTTTCCGTTCAGTACTGTTTACCAAATCATCATGAAAAGCCACACAGGTGTGTAAGAAACCATGCATTTTTGAAAGATGCCGATTTGAACTGGCCTCCAAGGCCATGCCATATAATTCATTGGTTTACTGTAATGAACCACAGTGACCTTATAGGTGACATATGGTGACATATCTATACCAAAATGTGGGAAAAAAATAGTGCTTCAGAATTGGAATTTTACATAAATCGGAGAGACGGACATTTACACGAACTCATTTTGAAATGAAAACCAATATCTTAAATAAAGAGAAAAATCGTGTTGATACCGATTTGGTTTATTTCAGATCACAAGTATATAGACATAGACGATCACCCTACACCAGGAAGATGCTTACAATCTGCAGTTGCGTAGTTTTTCTTTTCGTTTGTTTTGTATTAATTTATGCCTTTTTCATAAATACTCTATAACTCATTTTCCTATCCTATACCGCTTGTGGTATAAGGGTGCATTAAGCTTGTGTGGTTGTATGTAACGAACAAAATGGATCCATCTCTTATTATATCGATCGAGTCAGAGACACTTTCTGTCGATTCAGGGTCACTTTTTGAATCGATATAAACTGATTTGTCCGTCTGTCCGTCTTGTATTCTTCTGGTCAATTTGCAATCGGTAATTTTTGAAGTATTTTGATGAAATTTGGTGGATTGGTGTGGCTTGGCCTAAGGGCGAATGCTATTGAAAATGGTTCCGATCGGATCACTTCTCGACCATTTTCCATATAACGACATATTTTGAAGAGTCATTATGTAAATAACTCCATTAAGCGAAGCGTTGTAGGCTATTTAATGGTGGGCCGTGGCCCTGCTATACTGTTTTCACTTTTCTAAACTATAACAGTAGATATCATGCACTTCAACGGGCATAAATTCATAAAAGTGTAGGTGAGGCTTGATTTTGTTTTGTTTAATTTTTCGTGTTTTCGTTTTTATAAAAGCAAAAGAATATGAAAAAGAATATGTTCATGTAAGTCTAGATGTGAGTGAATTTCAGAAATGATTAACTGATTTTTGAAAAATCAATCACCATAAAATGGCGGTTGAAAAAGTTAAATAAAATAAATTTCGAGCATTTCCTCAGCAATTATACAAAATATTGCGAATGCGTTTCGTATAAATTCATACAAATCACCGCCAACACCATCTATACAGACGCACGCTTTTATAAAATACATATTTATTTATGTATAAATATGCATATATGTATGTGTGCATGTATATAAGTACTCAATATGATCGCCGTTATCATTTTATGCAAATGCATGCATACCGGAATGCGTGCTCCACGCTTCGTTATAATAATAATAAACGTAATGGTTTTTCATGGCCTTTGAATTTTATCATTTAAATTGCGGTAATTTGTTTTAAAAATGAAATTGTGGTTTTTTATGATTATGCTGTGCATTTTTTTTTTTTTTAACGAATCATAAGAACGGGAATGAGAGAAAGAGTGATTTTATCTTCTCTTCCACATTTTTCGGACATTATCTTTATATCTATTAAAATAAACGAATTTAAATGAATTTTTTCACTTAAAAATGCATATGTATGCATGTATGTATGTATGTATGTATGTATGTATGTATATTTAAAAATCATATAAATGTGGAAAGTGTGCTTTGTTTCTTTGCTCGCGTACACATAATTGATGATTTGCTCGTGTACGAAATTTTTTATTGCAAGACTCAGCAAGACGACTTTAAAGTGTGCATATGAAAAATTCATATATATATATATACACGTACTGTGGGCTATCGTAAGATTTTTAGTCGAATTGACCGCTTGTTCATTCCCCTTTCACCCATTTTCTTGAATCATTTCTTTAAATAATTATAAATTTGAATATTTCATATTTGCTATTAGTAAAGCATCAATTTATCAGATTTATTATGAAAAAGTATTCGAATGTTAATCAATTAAACATATATTAGATGCTTGCATCTATTTCGATCAGGGATATCTATTGCTGAAAGTGAGGCAATAGAGGCAATAGAGGCAAAAGAGAACAGTTTTCTGTGACGTATTGTGACAGGCGATGAAAAGTGGATCTACTATGCCAATTTGAAGTTGAAAAAGTCATGGCTCAATCCAGGAGAGCCATCCATATCGACACCGAAACAGAATGTCCGTGCTGATGAAATTTTGCTGTACATACGATGGGATCGCCAAAGTGTATTACGAGCTGCTAAAACTGAATGAAACTATTACTGCAAATGTCTGCCGACGTCCATTGACCAAACTGAACGATATATTGTTGCAGAAAAGACATGTAACAGCGATTAATGGACGCAAAGTCATCCGTTTGCATGACAATGCTCGACCGCACGTTGCAAGAGTTGTCAAGGATACACGATCGCAGTTCGAATGGGAAGTTCTATCGCAGCCAGTGTACTCACCAGACACAACCGCCTTCTGATTACTACTTGTTCAGATTGATTTAGCACGGCTTCACTGGCACTCGGTTTCGAAATGCTGAAGAAGTGCGAAATTGACTCAAACCGATATCGTTCTTTCGACATGCTATCGCCATGTTGCCAGAAAGATGGCAACAAGTGGTTGAAAATGGCGAACATTTTTTTTTGAAAAACTCTTCATCAAGATAATCTTCCTTCTTTTATATCCACTTGAGGTTTACTTGATATCAGGGTGTTTTCTACAGGCCGGTACATGTGCTAATATAATCCTACCATTTGCTTATCACATTAACCATTAATATTCTTCCAGTAAAAATGGCTGTTTAATGGCTTGAAATAGGAAATTTAATACTTGCTTGATGCAATTGTTGGAAGACGTGGTTTATTCTGAAGAATCATCAACATACTAGCGGTAACTATTAAGCAAACAAAAAAAAAACCATTCTTCTAGAAGCTATGTATAGGATACTCAAGACCGCAAGAATCGCGGAGCTTTCTATTAGTTGCGAATGTTTCGGCTTGATCCTAATAATCAAGATGATCGCGAAAAATACATTGAAAAGTAGTGCGATGATAAGCTTTTACCCATTGCGGATACGTAGATTGATTGGATGACATCCACATTTAAATTTTATCTCCAAGCCAAAAGTCGAACAAATGTATCAGAGAATTCAAGTTTCTAACTTAAAAGAATTGTGTGTGCGTGGTGGGTACAAAAATGTTACGCCTGGTCGAAAAAATATCATCAGTTAACTCCAAATGTCAATGCGTGTCAATAATTGATTTTCTGTACTTTGCTAACATGTGACGAACGACGTGTGCTCTAGCGATTTTATTTAAAAGAGTGAGTGGTGTTCGTGTCGTCAACAATTATCATAAATGCATTGTGATAACAACTTTTAAACAATATCACGAAATGCACAAATATTACTACAGCTACACGTTTTATTCATACATTAAGATATTTATTTCATTTCGAATCAAAATGGAATTTCTATCGACTCGATTAATTATTGAGTGGTCAGTAGTTGTTACTACTAATTGCATAACACTACTACTAACATGCCGACGTACCATACTTCGACCGTAACTAGTCTGCTATGTATCCTTAATTATGCATAAGCACAAGAACATGCCAAAGTAAACAATTTTACATGTAAGTGTACATAATTTCTGTCAGTGTTCCTTATGCACTTTTGGTTGCTGCAATAGTTGTTCTTGTTATCGTTGCTGTCGCCTTTGATTCATTTATTAATTTACTAGCATTTAATAAGCTATGGTACTTAGTATAGGAGGGTGCGTCGTTGAAAGCTAACATCAAATTTTTGAAAAATAACAAGTAAGAAAATTATATTCGGTCGTGACCGAATTGCTTATACCCATCCTCGTTGTCCTAAAAAATGACAAAAAACGTAAAAGAACTACATTTTTATGCTCTGCAATAAGGAGTGGGCGAGGCCGATTTTTTTTTACTTTCAAATTAATTTAATTAAAATTCCACACGCATAAGCGTGTGGGCGCTGTAGGGGTGTGGTTGAAAAAATTTTAAGTCACTTCCGAATTCTTTTGCAAATTGTAGGCGATGTCTTCATTTTCCCGTACAGATACTACAAAGTTTCGCAGACGTACAGATGGACAGACGAATAGACAGGCATGCTTAAATCGATGTAGAATTGGATGTGGATCAGGTGTATGTACACTGTCCGGGATCTTTGATTGCTTGATTTGGGCGTTGCAAACGTCTTGATAAAATGAATACACCTCACCGATGTAAAATGTTATTGTGAATTGATCGGTATAATAAAAGGTAGGTCTATCTCAAGTTCTTTTTACGTATTGCATTTACCTGGACAAACTTAACATATCCTTTTACCACAGGTGGTGTAGGGTATGAAAATTGTTATTTGAACTTATTTATGGTTTACGATTTTTACTTCTCCCACTTGGGAATGGAAGTAATTATTTGTCTGTTTGATGGATTGTAGCTCAACTATTCCTGTAACTAAAGTTTAAACAGAGATGAGATTATTGTATGGGTATGTAAATATGAAACAGGAATTTTCACTTAAATGAGTAAAATCACATGCAGAGGACGTACATGTCCGAAGTTGATGATGGGATAAAAATGACAATGACAATGCCAGAGTTTTGTGTCAAATAAAGAGCATTCGGCGACAGCATTTTTTCGTTACCCGAATACGATACATAAACAAAGCGTTTTGCATCCTACCGTTACTTGGAGTGAAAAGTGGACTTGTTCTGAGTAGATCCAGACGTATCATCACCATTGATAGCCAAATCAATTTGCCATGGCAAGAGGACATTACCCTATACTTGGTGCGAACAGAAGGGTCTAATCTGTAAAAATCGGATGAAGCGGTTAATATTATATCCTACCAACAAGGATGCATTGATGCTACAACTCATAAGTAAAAGTTGTTATCGCTTTACAATAATTCTGCGCTCAAAGTATACTAACCGCTAAACAGGGTTTCTTTCAGGGATTCGTTCGTTCTTTTTATGTAATTAAAAGATAATGTGTAACGCTACCAAGTTTCGAATCTTGATTTTATATTCGATGCAATGATTTAAGGCAATGACAAATAAAAATAGCATGCGAGACATAAAAATTGCAAATTTTTGATGCCCTTCGTCAATACTTAAGGTTGTGATAGTTCTATTTCGCTTAACATTTAGAAATCGGAAGAGTTGTATGTCTTCTCGACGGTGGAAGCATCGAGCCCTAATATTCCGAAGGCGATTTTTCGAGTCTCGAGAATAATTAGATATTAGATGGAGATGGAGAATTAAAGCTGAATATGAAAACTTGTACTATCGTGATTATTAGCAAAAGTAGCCCGTGATGGCCGGGTAAAATTCCCAACGTAGTGTCAACTTGACATAAACCGCGCGCTTTCCACTCCCTAGACAAGAATAAAATTTGACATCACGTAATAAGTTCATTTTACAAGTGTAGATATTTTTGATGTCAGACCCTCAACTTTCGATATCAATTTTTACACGCTGTACAAATGGATCCTTTTTTGGGTCAATTTGAATATTCAGTAAAAGAGAAAATGTGACTTGCAATGAAGGTATACTGTATACTAAGATGTAACATAACTCTGCAGTGCTCTATTTTTCCGTGCGTAGACGGGCCGGTTACAGTGATGTAAAGGCCAAAATTCTCTACCATCAGGCAAATAATATTGGGCCATATGCGGAAATTGCAGAATGCATAATATCGTGATAATTAAAGAAAACCTACTTTTTGATCGCAGTAGTATGTGCCAAGTTTCACTTTTGCAATTGGATATGTTTTCTAGTGTTCTTCATTTAACGTGGAGTTTCGTGGACAGATGTACAAAATTAGAACGCAATACTGATCATGAATATACCCATTTTATAGGGTCGTCACCGTTTACTTCCGGCTAGATTATGCAAACAGAATAATGAGATTAATAAAATCTGATTCGATAACTGACGATGAAAGTACAAATCGCTTCGGAATCTAAAACTGATCGTAGTTGCGAAGTCTCTGGTCCTTTTTTCAATAGCCAACAAAAGTAAATCTTAAAAATCAATGACAGATGGACGTGTGCGAAATCGATTATATTGAATCTACAAAAGATACAATGATAAAAGCTTCCCTGTATATTCTATGTCGATAGTGGTTGGACATCGGCCGCCATTTGTGCACTGGGCTTAAAAAGCTATAGTAAATAGTTGTAAGAAATCACGATAGATCCGTCTTATATATTGAAGATGTGTATATTAATAGTGTAACTGTAAGAGTTCCTTCCGTAAGTGAAACTAAAAGTGATCAAGAACTTAATGTGTACTTTATAGAATCTTTGGCTGATAATTGGTTGAAAATGCTCGACTTTATAATTGCTAATGTTAAGGTCAATGGTAACGGTAATGCCAGTACAAATGCTAATGTCAATGCCAATACTAATGCTGATGGTAACTAACGCTGAAGCTAAATTTAATATCAATGCTAATGCGAAACATTTAACGAAATGACGGACACGCTTATAAATCAATTTTCAAAACTAATACGTACACGTTGTAAGATGCGAGAAAATATAAAATTTTTAAATAGGAAGCAATTAACGTAGCCATCGCGATGAGTACGCGTGCTATAAACAAATATATAAAAACAAGTAAGAACATTATAGTCGGGCAAGGTCGATCATTACATACCCTGCACCACATTGTCTAACACAATTCTTATCTCTATTCTAGAACATAAAAATTATGTAATTGTTTCTATGTAAAGGCAAATTTTTTAAGTGCGTATTTATGGGGAACGCAACCTAATGTAGTACAAGTTTAATTCTCCCATAGGGCAGGATCTAAAAATAGGTGCAGATGGTCCAAATTTTGCAGAGTTCTTTGTTGTATGAAGTTACTGTAACATTATGGGTCAATTTTCTCGACCACATATTGAAACTTAGACTTCTCTGTTCTACAAAGGATCAATTCTCATGAAAATCATTATTAGGGTATGATCCAAAAAATAGGCCGAGATGGTGCAAATTTGTTAAAACTAATAGTTTTATTTTAAATTACTATTATAATATAATTTTCATCGTGAAGGATTGAAAATTATACCTTCCTGGCGCATGAACTACAGTTTTCGTTATATAAGAGGGGGGTTCAAAAATTGTCCCAGCCGATCCAAAGTTTTCATACTAATTTCGAATGTCAAAATACTACTACTTAGCTACCTTTGGCGAGAAATTTTGAAAATTGCAATAATTTTCCATATAATGACTTTTCAAAATAGGGCGTTATAGGGCGAGCGGTCGAAAAAATGCACCGATCGGAAACCACTTTCAAGGGCGTTCGCCCTTTGACGTCAAACACGTCACTGAACCAAATGCACTGACCTCTAGCTTGAACACAAATTTTTATGGACAGAAATCAGATGGACAGACATTCTTAAATCAATTCAGATTATGACTCTCTTACGGGTGTACCGTAAGCCCTTCTGCCTGTTACATATGGCCGCACTAACTTAACATACCCTGGACCGCAAGCGGTATAGGGTATATACAAGTGTGAAATAGTGAAAGCATGTTAACCCTTAAACGCATACGCGTAAACAGAGCGAAAGGGAGAATGCATACACCAGCCACAACGCGTTTGCGGTAATAATTGTAAAACAGCTTAAAACGTTTTCAACATTGATGACAAATATTTGTATGTTCAGTCACATGCGTGCTTGTTAAGTTGTACAATGTAGTAGATATGTATACCATGCTGTGTATATGTGTATATATATATGTACGAATGTGCGGTATGTTTCCATATAGGAATAATATAATCAACAATAACGTCCCCCAGAATGGCGTTTATAAATAAAACGTCAGTTGTTTTTAATAGGAGCCAAACAACAGATTATTTAAATGCTGAGATTACCTAGGCAAAGCAAGGTTTCTATAAACTTGAATGAATATACGCATATCTATCTATCTATCTATCTATCTACCTATCTATGCATACATTTGAATATATACGTTTCGGACCGTATGTTAATAATAGCTTAAAGTCTAATTGACAAAAAAAAAAAAAAAAAAAAAAAAAACGTAAACAAAATGAACGGCGGCAGTATCAAAAGATATCCTTAAATATGTTTGTTTCCTGGTCGCAGTTGAATCCCTCCTGCTGATAAAATGTCTAAAGTTTATTTTTCGAGCGGCTAATTATTATGTCAAAGCATAAGCACTAACTGCATTACATGATCTAATTATTTTCGCTTAAATAAAAATCTCTTCTTCATCAACTTCTCGAAAAGCATATTCACGTCAATGTGCAGTATATGTGCTATGGTTGATCTTCCAGGGATCCTCGTATGGCTAATTCCATTAATGTAGGGTATTAACACTTAGTTCTTGTTGTTTGCTTCTTTAACGTTAGAACGTTTACTGCTCGTTTACATGTAGTTGTTGAGGTCATAGTCTTTATTTAATTAATTAAGTATATTGTTGTTTACTAGGTTTACTACGGTCACTACTACTACGACGACTTTGGAAAAAAACAAAAAAAGAGGAGAAAAAAAGACTATGGTGGTAAATTGTAAATGAAAAAAAAAAAAAGGAAGAAGAAGAAGAACGATTCTGCATTCCATAGTACATAGAGACAAGTTTGTGTCCATGCTTTAACGTTATCTCGGTTTGCTGTTGTTTATTTCTGCGGAATAATAAAGTTTATCCGTTGTGCATGTTGGTAATTATTAAAAATGGCTGCCTAGACCTGTAGGTTGGAAGCTATTGCGAAAATTTTTACTACAGTTCCCTTAGTTAATGTGAACACGTTGCTGCCTGACTATTACTGCACACAATATACTTTATTTTTATTTTATTTATTTATTTATTTTTATTTTTATTTTTTTTTTTTCGGGTTTTCCTTCTCTTCAGGCTCGCATTGAATTTACTAAAATTTATTATGTTATGGTGAATCGCGTTCACAATAAATTGTTTATAAAAAAAAAATTTGCCTTTTTTTTTTTTTTTTTTTTTTTTTGTCAATAAAACTTTAAAAACTTCCTTTGAATTTTATGCAATGCAAAAAATTTGCAATTAATTGAAAGTTTCTGTAATTATGAAAGTTTGATCATATTTGAATGATATATCATTCATTTCAAATCGTATTAAGCGATTAGTACTGTTATTAAAAATGGTATCATTTCTTTAAATGTTTATATGTAACAAACAAAGAAATGAAATCATTGTGATACATATGCGAAAGAGCAGTCCCTGCTACCACAAGGGGTATAGGGTGCATTAAGTTAGTGCGAACGTATGTAACATCCAGAAGGACTTACGATAGACTCACCTTTTAAACTCACCTTTAAGGTTCACAATTTGAATTGATTTAAGTATGTCTGTCCGTCTGATGTGTGTCGATAAAAATTTGCGCTCAAGCGTACAGGTCGCAATTTATGAGATATTTCGATGAATTTTGGTACAGTGATGTGGTTTGACGCCCACGGACGAATGCCATTGAAAGTGGTTCGGATCGGTCCATTTTTTGGGCCAATCCCCCTATAATGCCCTATTCTGAAAAGTCGTTATATGGAAAAAAAAATGCAATTGAAAATACTAAGCATAGTGGGATTTTTACGAAACATTGACTTCATTTTGTTTTTTTTCAAAAACTCGCTCAAAAATTATTCGCAAAATTGATCAATTTTCAATTTATGAAAGAGTAACGAGATAGAATTTCATTTTAAAGCTGCATATTAGACTTCGGAGTAATTGAATGAAAACTGAAGAAGTCACGATACGCATAACATAAAAAGCATTCGAAGCTTCAAGTCTCAGTTTTGAAGAAACCTTTTCCAATCTGCCCTGTCTTCATTACTCAATTGCGTAAACAGACTTTGTGTATTTCTAGAGAGGTGTAGCATCCGCCAACTTATTATTTAATGCACTCAAAGTATCTCATCAGATCAATGACCTGACTTTTGGAAGCATTTGGAGTTTTGTTCTCATTATCAATTTTTTATATCCTTATTCACTACTTAGAGGATATTTTTAAAAGCAAAATTCGATAATAAACTATTACGTTGTAAGGACCACAATAGTCATATAATTGTTTTGGTCCCACACTTACAAACTTACAAGTACTTTTATATTTTATATACGGTAGGGTAGCGTAAGTACTAATATATGACAGAATAGCATAAGGCATTAGTAATAAAGAATATAAAGTGGAAACACCAATCGGAGAAGTATCGAAAGTATGGCGTGAACTAAAACGTGATCAAATTGTGAGTTTTCTTGTTTCCCGTTTCCCGTTTCCAGATTAGAGGTATGGTCCGCTATAAGAAACGAAAGTCATCCGTCGTCATTAGTAGTAAACTTGGCACGATGATAAAACGTGACATGATATAAAAAAAAAACGGTATCTGAATATTCCCGTCTTTCGGTCAAATTAAGTGAATTAAGCTTACGGTGAGTTAATGAAATAATATCGGGAGAATCGTGTAGGTAGAATAAGCCGCATGGTGATGAGATATATTTCGTTGGTATTTCCTCCCATGAGCTTAGTGTTCATGAAACGAACATCTACTGATAACATCATGAAATAAAATATAATATTATCCCTCAAAAGAAAACTTCCAGTATTTTGGAATTACTTATAGAAAGCTAAGTCAACTAATCATCAAATCTGCAAAACTCTTCTTAACTTCTTCACTGTGTGTCAACGCAGTCGTTGTTCAAAATTCTCTTTCCTCATAATTCTAATATTTTATGATGTTTTATGCAAAAATGAAAATATGAAGTAAACGCGTAAAATAACGGATCATATGTGTTATTATATGTATATACATAGTATATATTTAATATTTTCCGTTAATAACGCATATAACGTTGTATTTATTTTATTTTTAGGAAATCTGAAGCGAACTTCTCACAATTTGATTACATTTGGATCGTCGTGTCTTGATGAGTTGCAATGCTTTTAGCGAAGCTATCGTTTTATTTTGAAAAAAAGTGGAAAATTGCTTGAGATTATATATGCACATATATGTGTATGTGTGTGATACGAATAGTATAAGGCGAAAAGGAAAGGAAGCGCACGTGTACAAAACTTGTCTTTACTAAGAATAGGGCTGAATCACCTATGTCTGCTATATATATATATACGTGCAGTAAATACGTACATATATATGTATGTATAGAATTTGCAAGAATTGAAACAAATCTTAACTTTAGCAACAAAGACTTATTGAACGCTAGATAAAGTGCATAGATTCGTTTAATTTGCTTTAGAAATACTAGTCAGAGACACAGTTTAGTAGTTTAGGTACGAGGTTTGAGTATAACTCCTTCTTGTCGGTTGTTAACTCATTGTTTGACAACTCTCGAAGTATATGATAGGAGGGATGTTTTAGATTAATTCATTTCTGAATCCTATCAAAATAATCCGGTAGACTCGAGTGGGGAAATACTACTAATGTAAATTTGTCCCGGAATAGTCGAAGATAAGAGCCGACTTCGCTTTAAGTTTGATTGTAGCCTGAGCCCTAAGGTATATAAAGAAGCATGATTATTATTTACTTGTGCTTCCTAACTTGCTTTGAAGTCCTTTTTTTTATTCCTTGAATGTTTTTAACAACCATCCACATTTCTCGCATGTTAATTCTACTCCCATTCCACCTTAGTGTCGCTAAAGTTAAAATATTTGCAAGAAGCCGCTTTATTCATACGATTGCAATACGTCAGTGGATGCTTAAGAAATCTACGCCTTCAATTTGCATTTGTGGAAACAATCGTACGCCAAGACTTTTCCAATATTCAAACTCCTCGTTTTCGGTGCATATAACCCTATGGACATCTTGTACTATGTACGCACCTGTAGAGCTTAATATCAATAAAACATTTGAGACTTTATTATATAAGCGACTAAACTAATCGTCCACTCAATCCGTTAAAAACAAGAGAAAAGAAGAAGAGTCAGCTACTGGTGTGCTTACCTTAATTTTTTAGTCCCAGAATTCATTTTCTTTCACTTTTCAAGCATTAAGGCAAACACTCTAATAGTAGTAAACTACTTTAACATAAAGCAACAGAAAAAAAAAAAAAAAATTAACATTTTATCTACAATATTAAATGTAACGTTGAAGGAGGGTGATTGCGCGGCATTTACAAGTGCCCAAATCACTGTTTAATTGCACTCAAGGAACATCTTAAGTCGATTTCGTTTTACATACACCTAAGGGTACAATAATGAAATTTCGATACTCTATGCGGTGGACTGTAAAACGCGTAAGATCACCTATAGAGGAGGAACGAGGACATTTTCATAGTTATATTCGCATCTATTTTAGGATAGCAATCTGCCTTACTTCCGAGAACAGAGAGAGGTTTTCTACTAAATTCATCGATTTTCCATACCAACGAGCTTGCAACAACTTGCAAATTTGAAGGAGACATTCTAACCTTTGCAACCAGTATGCCAATAAAGACTGCTAAAGGGAAGGACAGACATGCCTAGATGGACTTAGCATTTGATACTGGTGAAGAGCGTACATATATATTTTTTTGGGGTCTCCGTGTAGTCTCCTTCTCGCTGTTGCAGACGTTTTGATAAAGTGAACATAACCCCATCACTCGATGGTAGATAGAAAAAATTATCATCTAATTAATGTTTTTAATCCTTTTAAGCCTTTTAATGGCAATAGGAGTTGGTTTTAAAAAGTAAGAAAACAAACTTGCTCCATTTTGAAATGCAACGGTGTATATAGTGCGTAAAGAACTTTTGAGAAAATACCGGTTCCGGCAGAGTTCCGGCGGAGTCAAGTTCAGTCGGTTCAGTTTAATCCAAAAGAGTGAAGGCAAAGTTTCATAAAAGCGCGAACAACTGCATTTATTAAGTTAATGATCGAGGGAGCGAGCGCTTTAAAAACTACTTTTTCTCACTAACTTGATACGATCGACTCAGTCCTTTTATATTTTAGTAGCTTGACTCCGCCCACGTGACACATAACAGTTGACCCTTAGTTTGCAAAGCACAAGAAAATGTATGTGAACACAGGAAACAGTCACGATTTTAAGCATGTATGCACATGCCAGTATTTTATGGGAAGTTTCCCAACACATATCACTAATGTAAAGCAATTGAATTTTTAAATTGATTTTCACTTGGTATCGGCAGCAACAACTATGAAAATTGAGAGAAACAAAATAAGAAAAGAAAATACATAAAGAAAGTAAAATTTTCGATCGAGGACTTAATGGCATTGAAACGATGATCTGAAAGGCCTACGAAAATAAATATCCATAAGAATATCTTATGAGTATAGAAGTCAGACGTGTATGTGTTTAGTTATAAATTTGCAGCAACATTTTTGTTATTGTTATTGTATTGGATTATTATGCGAACGATTTCCTTTATAATCTATTGTTTTTAAATAATTTAATTAAAATTTATTGTATATGTAATGAATTTTTGTGTTTTTTTTTTTTTTTTTTTTCTTTTCATATAAATATACAGCATAAATCAATATTAATTATTATTTCCTTTGTTTGTTGCTTTTTTTTAAAATTAATTACACTGTAAAAGGAAACGCATCACCATATCACCAGTTAGTTAGCAATTTGGTGCTACATGCATAGCCTCTATTTTTTTTTTTTGTGTTTGCGGGAATAAATCGTAAGCATTGCTATTAGGTGTTATTGGTAAGTAGCTAAACTGAATTCCAAATGATTATGAAGTCTCTCGTGACGGCTGGAAAGGTATTCTGCTTGACATATGTGCACATATAAATATCAATACATATATATATATATATATATGTACATATATATGATGTAATATAATAATTTTTAAAAAATTTAAGCTTTTAATTAATGGCAAATAATTGAAATGCATTTCATTAAAAATGTGCGGTTTGGTAAAATTATTTTAAAATGCACATAAACTTTTAGGAAAAATTCTAATTAATATTTATTGAGATATGTGCATAAATATTTATGTAAGTAAAATTTTGAGTTTGTACTGTCATTTTGTTTGCAGAGACGAAATTATTTATTTATTGCTTGCTTCTTTTTTTTTTTTTTTTTTTTTTTTTT
>CCAG010000208.1:5000-39081 GCA_001077435.1 Glossina morsitans morsitans | reverse complement strand
TTAGTTTAGAAAAAAAAAAAAAAAAAAAAAAAAAAAAAAATGAAAAACACTACTAATGACTAAGACGAATATAGGACACTCTCCATTTACCGCAGACCCAAATCATTCGTTAATAACTCGACTCATTGCAAGCTAATGCATAGGAATGGAGGAAAATGGAATTTATTTGCTCGCTAGTGTAACATTTTCAAAAGGTTGGCCAAAGTTTTCAAAAAATTACGCGTACAAAATTTTAATTGACATTAACCGATAAAATTTTGCCTTATTATTATATATCAAGCGTGTTTGAAAGTGTGTTCTCGGTAAAGAGTCTTTTTTGAATCGTATTGAACCGCTAAATAAAGGCCAGGTATTTGAAAATTTTTTATTCCTTTTAACTCGAAATAAAACCGAAAAAATGCTTTACAATTAACAAGATAGACGAGATGTGTTTTCATAGCGACCTCGTGATCCTTCAATGTATCGGTGTGAAAAGCCTGACGAAGTCTATTACGAACGATATGAGGAGCCTAAGAGAAAGGCTGTATTAAGAGTTTGTGAGACGCAGTTTGCGTTGTGTTAAATGGCTACTAAAGGAGTTTCTATCCATAATGAAAAAAAAAAAAAACATGTTCCCGAAAAATATTCTTCCTCTTAATACGATTTTTTTTCATTTACAAGTTTTGCTTGTTTTTTAGATCGGAAGAGCGTCGTGTAGGGAAAGAGTTTCTTGCCCGGTAGCATTGTTCGCTAGTTTGCCTTAAAAGAATTTAAGAAAAAACCAAATACAGTAAAAACTCTTCACATATTTGCTTTACACGATATCGTTTGATTGTAATCTTCTTTTACGATTTATTATACTTACTTCTTATCTAACGTAGTTTGGTAGCTTGACACCCACACAATATCAAGTTGGAAAAAAAGAAACGATAGTCCTGTAGACCACAATGCATAAGGTAGCGTATGAGTAAAATAATAAGGAAGAAAGTTCAAAGTCGATAAAGTTGTGATCCTTTTAGATGACCGAGTGAATGTTAGATCGCTTGTTGTAACACACAACTCTTGCTACATTTAACATAACACAATTTTACAAAAAGTATTAAGCTTATCAAGTGAGTTTTGAAATTTTCAGAAGTGGACTCACAAGCAAAAGCTTTCTTGAGAATATCTATGTTTTCTAATAGAGTAAAAAATTAGGATAAAAGGCCCTTCGAAGTGTATAGTAAAAACACATTGTAATTACGGCCCTGGACAGCACATTAGCGATATAATTTTCAAGTAAGATAATTCACGCTGAAGCCTTGAAGCATTGAAAATTGCAAGCAAATGATTTTGAAAGTGTCTCCATCCTCCCTACTTCGTGAAAATCTGGAAAAGTCATGCACGCCATACAGTTTTCATTAATTTCCACTATACGAACGAAACTTTTGCTTTTTAAGATAAGCAACTTTAGTCGGAAGTGATGTGTAGTAAGGACATAAAGAATAATAATTCAAGTGTATGACGAAGTGAGTCTACTTAACACTCTTGATCTACGGGAGCATAATATCACGTAAAGCTAACGAGGGATCGTTGCCTTTGTATCGCCGTCCATTATTCGTTCGCCTTTGCTTGCTGTAACCTCACTTCTCTCCCTCTCGTGCCCTTCTTTCTGCTCTTTCACATCCCTACTTTTCCATTCCTACCACAACACGATCCATCCGGCAATCGCTTGCTGCTGATATTCTTACGATCGTAAGAAATGGAAGGAAAAACTAACACTTCTCACTTAAATAATTGAATACTTGCCTTAATTGCCGTTAAAAATGCATATATTTTTGCGCGATGGGACAGACCCATGTGCTGTCTGGATAGCACAAACCTTCAAACGATACGTGGCAAAATTTCATGATATTTTGACGATTTTGACGTTTACAAGTTATAACTATTTTAGTGTTTTGGACGGCATTCCCCAATTGCTGTCCACTCGGCTGACTGCTGATTGGACTCTGAAGTAGTGATGAACTCATGCCTCATTCATTGCCATCTATTGTGTAAAAAAGGCATTTTTATTTCGCCTAGACAGCTTCAGCAGCGCCTTGAATCATCGACACGTTGCTGTTGAAAGTGAGCAAACGCGGCACCTATTTCGAACAGAGCTTCCTCATGGCCAAATGTTCGTGCAAAATAGTAAGTAGATGGCCTTCTGATATCTGTGAGGTGTCAGCTATCTCACGCAACTCCACTATGCGACCTTTCAAAACGATTTTGTGTATTTCTTTTTATGCTTCTTTGCCGAATTTGCGCGATCAGAACGTTGAACATTATCGGAATCCACACGACTTTAAAGTCTCCGCCCACACACACGAATTTGCGTTTTCGAAAACCAAGACTCGCCATAACATCTCTCAAACCAAAGCTAATTGTCAATGGTCTGGTTTTTCTGATCCGAAAGCATCGTTTAATCGACAAACGAAATTTAGATTTTCTTGACATTGTTTCGAAAACAACAAAAGTAGGTGAACTAGAAAAGTAGCTGGAACTTGTAAAACTGATGGTTGCAACGGCATGACAACCATCAGTTGACACGTTTCCTTTGAACGTCGATACGTACCATCCAGAACAGTGTTGGCACATATGTGTTAGACCGAAGACTTATTGAATGATGCGTATAAAATAGAAGATATTTGAAAACTCTATTCCAACGATACAATCATAATTGGAAAAATGCGCAGAATCTTGGAGTACAACTGACATTGCAACTTATCCTTTTTGCCTTTCAAAACAATTCCGATGTTTTTTTTTTTTAATTTTTTTGGAGCTGCCGAATTCGGGTGACCAGGAGGGTCAGCATCATGGGAGTCGAAATGACTGCGTTTACAATTAGCAAACCATCCATGAATTTATTTTTTCAACAGACAAGAATTGCCTTCACATCAATGCTGATTGCGAACGGTATCTCATCTTTCTCATCATATTCAGATTTTCCCATTGTCTTGAAAACTATAAGAGTAGCGTAACTAAAACAACTGTAGCTTGCAAACTGATCATCGGAATGTTATGAAATTTTCACATGCATCGTCTGATGGTCGATACTGTCCAGAAATCATTTGGATCTATTAACCTGATTACAGATTCCTTTTGTTAAACTCTTGTCAGTTAATAGGCGATTTTAACAATTGCTTAAAATATTTCTTAGAAGTTACGTGTGTGTATATGCATATATATAATGTGATAGTGTAAGTTTCTAGGTAAAAGTCATTCTGAAGTCTTATTATTATTATTATTATTATTATTATTATGTTGCAAATAGGATATAGAATTTATTATATACTAGGATATTATCGGGACAGTGGAGCGGGAAGTATATTTAGTAGCACACATATAATAATCCGCATTTAAAACATAAATGCGTATTGCATTTATGGAATTTTAATCCGAATGAAAATTATTTAAAAATCAGCGTACGTTCGCATCTACATACACACTAATTCATAATAGTTGAAAATGTTTAAAATTTGCATAAAATACTTTTGTGAAGTTCTATGTTAATTATTATGTGTAAATAGAAAGTAATATTTGCAATTACCGCGTTTGTAAATATTGCTGTTAACAAAATCATTTAATTGCTGACTATATATAAATTTGTGCATACATACAGACATTTAGAGGCTTTCACCTGATTATGGCGTCCGTTGCATTCATACGCATTCTTATGCATATTTATGTTTTTTGTGTGTATTTTTTTTTATTAAATCTCCACCGCTATGCAAACTATATTCGAAACGAGTCATTAAAAGATAATCATCATATTATTCATGTTGCGCGTATGTGCGTATGTAGTATGTGTATGGAATGTATGTTTTTCTGGCTGCTTTTTGTTATGTTTTTATGTGGCTTCAATTGTTTTTCTGCTTTTTGAAATAAATGTTTTTTTTTTGTATGCTTTCGCGCACACATTAAAACTTGCATTTGATACTCATAGTCATATATATACACATACACAAATGCACTTTCTCTACGCATGCATGTAAACTCTACGCTCGGGCCCTTATTATGGATTGTTCTGTACGAGGCAGTCCTTGTAAAAATTGTTGGATAAGTGGATGACATTGCGATAGTGATCGTAGTTAAGGAGTTCTATCAAATTCGCCAAATCGGAAAAGATTGACTCCGGGAAAATAAACTACAACCGACGGCGGAATATTGACTACAAGTAAGAAAAATTGTGAGCAGATCACCATGCAAGTACCTGGTCACATCATAACATCCTCACCAGCTATCAAGTAGGTATATAGTCAATAGTGTCCAGGGTTTATAATTGGAAGGGAGACGATATATCGAGCTATAGAGACAAGCAAAGAATGATTTAAGGTTTACTATCTATAGCCTGGCAACGGGTTTATCTAAGAGGAGTTTCGGAAGAGGGTTCTCTTTCTTCGAGTTTGTTGCTTCACCCATTCGGTTCTCTTTTATTGATGCCATCATGTTCTGATGGTCTACGAAGTTTAAGAGGGCTGGGGAGCAGTTGGGCCTGTGCTGTGTGATACCATTCAAGCATTTCAAGCATTAATTTCCTCGAGAAAGATCAGTGTACTGGATGGTCGTCCGGGGCATGTGTCACGCCCAAAGTCAAAAGTGGCTTCGGCTATGTATAACGAAAGTTGTACAGCATAGCGTAAGTCCACATGAACGAAAAGTTAGGAAATAGTGGGTATCCACAGAGGTCAGGTTGCCTAAAAGTAGGATTGCTCCTCATCAGACTACCGGGATGAATGCCTTCTTGCTTGGCTGCTGGATACGGACCTTCGGAGGGTATCGTTTTGGCTGTGGTTACTCTAAAGTTTCGTGGGGAACTAACGTAGCGGTGTTAAATGGTTTTCGACGCCTACCGAAAAGCGAGAGAACGGCTCACAACAATCTTCTATTTTGATACCTCGGGAGCAAGACATTTTGTGTTTCCTTTTTATTATAATAAACATGACATTGTAGTATACCTTCAAAAGCGTCGATAAACGCATTAATTATCGAAGTAAGAAATATTTATAAGATCATAAGATATAATGCAAAGTATCCTCTTAATGGGAATTTGTGGAAAGTGCAGAATGCGTGGCTGTTAACTTCTAGAATGCCATCATTGATTTACAAAAAGGTCAAGCTCAAGTAACGATTAAGCAGGAGGTGGAAGGGAGGGCCGATGTAGCAAAATAGAGAAAAAGCGTGTCTAACCTAATGCTTAGAGATAGAAGCGAACGCCGAACTGAAACTCAAGAAAACATCGCAAAAAACTTGCAAAGAACGAGAACATAATAAAGAATATAAGAAAATAATTGATACAAGTACTAGTGCATTACACTAGTAAAAGGAGAAGCTACAAGGAGAAATGACAGTGGCGAGTCTAAAAAAAAATATTAAAATCTGATCTCATGTGAAGGAGAAGGCTTGGATATAAGGTAAACATGTGGAACCAAAACAAGACATCTATCTAACTGCACAACTGGAAAAACGGGTTGACAAGCCTTTGCTACGAGTTGTGAAAGCACTTTACAATGAATAACCAAAACTTGTCTTCAGAAAAATAAAATCGATAATTATCTTACAAAGAAAGTACTTGGATGAGATGCAAAGAGGCAAAGCTATTATAATATAAAAAAAAAAAAACAAAAAAAACAAGCTATAACACGACACGTTAAAGACACGTTAGCTGTCGAGTTACGTAACGCTACTGAAGTCGAAGTAGGATAGATTAGATGACGCATTTGAGAAATGGAGCAAGAAAATGTATCTCAAATCTTTCGAACCAGTCAGTTGCCAAGAGAGTATCTTAGGACAGTCCGCAATGGATGAACCGGCATAACCGTCTGCGGTAAAAGAAGGGTAATAAATGGAAGGCACATTTTGCTAAGCGAGCTGATGAATGTCATTATTAATTAATTAGCACGGCCGGAGTGTCCCCACACCTGCGATAGTGTAGCAGCGCATTTTAATAATAAATGACCGAATTGACAGTGAAATATATATATACACACACACACGCATATGTAATATGTTATTATAAAATTGTATATAATTGGCGTTTATTTGCAAATATAGACGTCCCCTATATATGGAGACACTGGAGCGTCAGGACGGATTGCAGGCTATATATTTAATTGAATGTGGAAACGTGAGCGAAGGCGGGAAACTCCACTGCAGTTAGGTTATTTCAAAAGGGGGTCGTGTGACTGACGAATGACGAATTGTGGCAATCTCGTCCCATCAAAGGACTTTATAGATGTGCAAATCTTTTTAACATCTGTAAGACAATTGTTCTGTTGAGCAACACATGCGGCCGATAGAGTTCGAGAAAAATGCGGACATTGCTGCTCACGTATCTCAATTGCAAGTTAGTTTGGCCCGGATGTCACTAAAAGTGTGAATACTGGCTGCAGTTAAATATTGTTTACATCGTTTCAAACAACCTTGGCCCTTGGGAATCTCTTTCAACACTTCGATTTCATCGCCATGTACAAATGAATTGATCGTTTCTCTACACTTCGTCTCATCATCGAATCAAAGTATTCGCGGGTGCAAATCTTAGTCCGTTAGGATTTACTTTAGCCGCACCTATAGTGAGTCGGTTCAGTCGGTGAAGACATAACACTTAGCACACACTGGGCAAAACTGGGCACACAGGCCTACTAAGCTGTGGCCATTTCTCTATGTCATTCTCTTTTGTCACTTCTTCTTCTTTCTGGCGGTCACCGTTTTACACGCATGCGGCTCATCCTCATGACAACTATGTCATCCTTCAGATTGTCAACAAGACCTAAATTTTACAAATTAAGAGGGAACGAAACGTCGATGTTTAAGGAAACAAGAAATATATGGAAATTGGACTTTACCCTGGAACTCCTCAAGGAAAGATTGCGTGAAACGTAAGCAAAACCAAAAGAGCTCAAACGAAAGCTGATGTCTACTTTCACCTACGCTCCAATGATGTATACCACAAGTAAGTATCGTCTGTGAAGATAAAAACCGATCTTATAGTTTGACGTAAACCTGCAACACGATCACGTTACTAATAGAGTTAGGTCTGCAAAAATCATTAAATATTCATAAAGAGAAGGGGGAATGCTCCGCATAAACGGATAGATAAGATCTGACTATTAAGTTGGATTGGAATCTTATTGTGGTACAGTCTATTTAACATTGACCGATTGGGCACACACTGACTAGACTACAACCACTGCCTATCTTTTTATGGTTCCCACTTATTTTTGACCACTTACCGTGTTACATGTAAAGCAGACATCGCCTGGGTGAAGAAAAAAGCAACAATTTAGAGCAAATGCTTTCAGACCTGTCGCTAGGCCGAGACTGTGACCACAATGGCGGCAATGATGCCAGAGAGAGGGCTAGCCGAGACATAGGGCAAAATGCAGATATAGGTTTTTCCATCTGGCAGCGTTCGTTGGTCTAATCATAGCAATTTTGCTCGCTATCACTGCCAACTCGCTTATGTGCGGACAGCTTGTGTTCTCTCTATGCAACACCCATAATGAAGCATACATAGTATATGGTCTCAGGCTATCTATCCTACTTGGATAACATTGGGCGTTAACCTATAAAGATCGTATGTGCTTTGCTAGGAGTCGTTTGCAGAATGTCGTTTATTCTTTAGAAAATGGACTGAGAGAAAACCTGAAGGAAACTTGAAATCTATTAACATCCATGAGGTGAATAGAAGCAGCAGCGTAAAATTGATACCGCCATGATACCATTGCATCCCCGTTAAAAGAAAATATATGTATACGATACACACACGAACATACGCATAATCATTTGTTATTATATTTAATTTAAATTGTTTATACGCTTGCATAAATGCGGTTTACCTGAAATGGTTTTGTTGAACATGTTTTCGGTGGCCGGAATGAAAATAGATGAAAAATAACAAAATTTATAATATGGAAAGCATTTGTGTCGGTTGAAAATTTTTGTGTATCGAATATTTTCAGTGTGAGACAGACTTTCATTACATGTACACCCGCGTATACACCCTTGGTTTTTATTATTTGGTTCGTGCATTTTTCCTTTTTTTTTTTTTATTTTTTTTATTTTTTCGCTTGGTTTATGCACTCGTCGAAAAGCCACACCGACTACCAATGCACTATCTGTCTAATATAAACGCGCATACATACACGTTGGTAAATACTTTTATATTTATATACCTAATTATTTTTATTTATATTCTTTTGTCTATTTATTTACATGCGTGAACTATTTGTGTTCGTTAGAATGGGTTTTTTTTTTATGTTTTTTTTGGTTTTTTTAGTGATTCTTTTTTTTTCATTTATATTTTGTTTGACTTTTATAATTATTTACAATTTATAGCTTATTTGTTACTGCTCAACATTTAAATTCTCTGCTTATGCCCGTAATTTACATTTGTTATCGTTTCAATTAATTTGTGTTTATTTAAATCTTTATGTTGGTACCGGTGTCGGCGTCGTCGTCGTCGTCGATGTTCGCTTGTATTAGTCAAAATTTAGTTTTGGCTTTCATTCAACTAACGTTTCATTATGAATTTGTTAACTTAGTTGCTTTCGAACCCTATTTTATTCTCTTATTTAAACCGCTACAATTTTTAGTGTTTTCCTGTTGTTAAGGTTATTGTTGTTGCCGTTGTTCTAATGAAATAGCTCCCATTGTGTATAATATGGTGGACTTTCGATTGCATTTGTTGTATGTGTTTTGAGTGTATTTCTCTACGCGTTACATATAATGCTGTTGTTAGTTATTTTTGTTATTGCGATTGAAGTTGTTGTTGTTGTTGTTGTTGCTGTTGTTGTTAGTTAAGTTTACATAACTTGTTCATGGTTGTACATATTTAAATTCTATTGTTTTTTATTGCTAATGTTGTTTATTACGTTTTGTGGCAAATTGCCAGTGGTTTCTTTTTTTTTTCCTACTGATTTCCTCCACTTTTTTTTTTTGTTTTTACTTTATTTTAGGCTCCATGTGCATTATTAGAGATTTTCATTTTGAAAAACATAATTGTTTTGCGAAAATTATTGGTTGCCTTTGTATTGTTTGATATGTTTAGAGTGAAAGCATCGTATGAATTGATTATTGCTTAGGTTGCTAACGCTGTAGTTAGAACACGATGACCGACAGTCGGATCGAACGATTAATGAATATCTTGCAAATTTCATTTAAACTTGAAAAGAGAATTTTACTCTTAACGACACTTTCAATGTATAACCGAGGTAGCTTGATGCGGAGTGAATCGAGTTTTGAGATAGGTTTTATATATTCTGTGAGATCCGTGAAAAGAAAATCTGCTTAAAGATAAAAACTTAAGATTTTCTTTCAGACGACTGCAACAAGCGCAATACAAGCATTTTCTTGATAATTTTTTTTTTTTTTTTATTGGGATAGAAGAAGATAATGTACAATCATAGTATGCGAAGAAATTACATTTAGTATTTATTTGGAATGTTGTTTGCCAACTACGAGATAGCTCGTTGTTTGCGTTATTGCCCAGGACGCGAACTACGCATAGAACTACGCGTGAAGGAGGAAAGCAGAAGGTCAAGATTGGCTTACATGAACAAAAAAATTTAATAATCGAACCGAAAATATATTTTTGTTACATAACTCAATTAATTATTCATACGATATTTGAAAAAAAAAAAAAAAAAAAACAAGTAAGGAAATTATATTCGATGGTGACGGAATCCTTTATATCCGCCACCATTATTTTTGTGAACGGGAGCACATTAACTACAGCTGCTACAACGTTGGACAGACGGACATGCTTAGATGCATTCCGAAGTTGAAACTGGTCAAGAATTTATATATGTTATGGAGTTCTTGAAGTTTGCTTCGGCGCGTTATAAAGGTATTGAAAAAGAAATTTTTCTCGATACATCAGAACATTGGAATATGGGGTCTTGAAAAGAGAGGTGTTCCGCGTGTTTTTCGACCGAAATGGTCCTAAAACACTTCCAATGTTTCTGACAAATTTCAAGTAAAGGTAAGTAAATTTTTGCGGCCATAAGAATGTTTGCAATGGGCATTACACAGGCGGATAAAAGGACAGACGGACATGCTTAAATCGATTATTTATACTTTGCGGGCGCTCTGAAGCTTCCTTCTGGGCGTTGCAATAAACGTATAGACAAGATGAGTATTGCCCACAATCTTCGGTGATGGGTATCAAAAGTCAATTTACTAGATGAGTGCGTCATTTTCGAGTTTTTTTTGAAAAGTTGAATATTTCAAGAGAAATAAAAAGGACAAAGTTTTGTCCATCACACTAACCATTGCTGCTCCCATGGTCGCTTTTTCAGAAGACCAATCCCATGTAGGAGGGACAACTGGCGTTTCGTGCACAAAAGCCTATCAGGTGGACTACTATGTAATAACATATGACGATGTATATATGCGACTACTAATGGTACTAGTGGTTGTAAGTTGATATACTTTACTTCATTTATATATCTTATCACTAATTAATAATTACGTATTTCATGTAAAACTTAATTCAATTTAGTTCAATGTCTATATAGAATAGTATTTTATATTATTCCTTAACAATTATTACTAAGGTACGTAATGAGTCAACCGCTCAGCATTATTGAGCAACAAATTGAACGGGCAAACAGCAGTAATGAAAAATTGTGAAGCTCCAAAAAGTATAATAATATTGTAACGGTTTTATTTTTTATAAATCTGCACGACATAGAGAACTCAGTTTTCTTAAGCAGACACCGAGATCCATTTCATGTCATTGTCTTGCTTAAGAGGCTAAGCATTCGTAAGCTTGGGAGATCATTATCCGGCCGAAGTTAGAAAGTAACTGGCAGGTGTGAGTGCGAGCCTCCGTACCTTGTTTGAAGATTTTCGACCACATACACCGAAAGGCTTAGATGTCCACGACGACGAAAATGTGTCCAAAACTCTCGACATTCTTGAGCGTCACCATAATGTAGAGTATGTAATGTATGTGCATGTGCATCCAGGTGAGATTTTCCACCAACTAAATCCTCTAACATTACTACACTGTCCTCCTAGGGTTCTCACCCGCACATTCTGGAATTCTATTTGTGCCATGTGTACAATATAATTTTTCTGACAAGTTTGAAAGTTTCCTTTAATTAAATTTGTATTTTGCTCTTTTTTAATATTTTATATTTTGAAGTCTTTAATTGATTGGAAACAAATATTCTCCTTTTGCCAATATCAATGTTTACCTGCACCTATAATAGGCAGCAATATGTTATTACTAAAAACGAAACAAAATATTGTGATGATACAGTACGACCACAGTTTACATACACGCTAACGTGACTTGTCGTTCTTTAATCGCACCGCCCGATTTCGGAATAATTTACAAACTATTACTCGCTCTCTGCATCCCTCTCTATAAGCATTTCGCATAACCAGTTATGGCATCAACTGAGTAATTGCTGCTATCCAAAAGAAGAAGAAAAAAATAATAACATCGCATATGTCACGTCACTCAATAAGTCTCCAGTCTAACCTGACGTTTTTTAGGTAATATTCGCTAGTGATCTTTTGTCCCCTTTTAAAATAGTCGATGAATACTGTGCCCTGCGCTTAGGATCTTCGACGTCGACTTTTGCTTTTTTGATTGCTTTGCATGACGTTCGCCGGTTGCTGTCCACTTGGCTCATTAACGAGTTGACTCTGGAGTGTAGTAATGAATTTATGTTTCATACAGCGACGGTGGGTATCATCCAGACTTCATCTCGGTCTATGGATTGTATTGTCACATATGTACCACACCGGAGACTTACTGAATGATGAACATAAAGTACTTGAAAACTTTATTCCAGCTGTACAATTGCTCAAGTAATCACAATTAGAAAAATGCGCAAATTTCTAGAATAGAATTAACAATAGGCGTTTTTTGGCTGAACGTAACCAACAGCTGAACTTTTACGATGCGTCTACGTTAAAATGCTATTAAAAATGACACCAAAAGTTTTCACTAAATCCACTATACGGATATAGGTTTTTCTTAATTTAAACAGGGATCATTGTTTATACCTGCTCAAATTGCTACGCGATCTACGCCACGATTTAGTAAAGACGTAGCGCGTTCGATCTCTTTAGAGACACAATTAATATACAATTAGGAAACATGTGGTTGCTGTACAGTTTATTAATGTAGAGCCAAATAAATAAGTAGAATCTCGCAAACAACACAAACAATCCGACAAACATTAGTCGCGCAGGCACATCCTTTCAAACTTTCAAAAAAGCTTCCCAACCGGCGTGTAAAAGGAGTAAGACATGTAAACGGAGTAAGGCATATAAATGGTGTAAGTTAAGACTTTAACATCCACCATCTTTAAATACTACAACTAAAGTTTAAAAAGATATCTCTTATTATGGGCGTGTCAATTGATTATATTCAGTACTTTTTCTACACTCATAAATATGGGCAAACTACTTTTAATTCAATGTACCTGACAGATCATAAACTGTCGCTTTATCGTATTGCACACTCGGAACAATTATGTAAATGGAACACGCCCATTTTTTTTATCAATCAAGTTTTTCTTGCTTCTGCTCAATATTCATTTCCTTCCCTCAAATATTAGACTAATATTTGCTACGCATCGCAGTTGGAAGCTTGCATTTTAATTTTTGCCCCGTTTTCAATTGTAGGCATGGCTGTCCACGAAATTTGTTACGAAATTACGAATTTACAGACGAAAAGCAGATGATCTCGGACGATGATTTGTACAGATCGACGAGACTAAATCGAACTTGAGATTTATGTTGATCAAGAACCTATACATATACATGAAAGGACATTTTAAATAGTATAGATCTAATTTTTGATGGAGGTATGAGAAAATGCGAGAAAATCTTGTGCATATATTGAATATATGTTTATGTTAAAGTGTGTATTTTACATGTAAGTGCATATGCATAGGCATAGTCATAGCTTGGAATATTTATGCGGTATTTGCGAAAGGGGAAAGCAAAAGATGTTTATGACATGTCTTTACACATGCCCACATACGTATATATCTGCACATACAAAATATAAACGCGCGCAATCACACACTATACTATATATATATATATATATATATATATATAATGTATCATAACAAGAGCTGTGAGTAGTTATAGTTTTTAGTGCTTATTGCGGTACTTAAAAAAAAAAAAAAAATATGTTTGCAAAACGTTCTAAATGAGTGAATACATATACAAAAGTGGATGTGTACTTAGATACGTACGTATAAGTCTATAACGGTCGTGAAGATAGTCAAGTATTTTGCAAAGTGTCAAGAACAACGTTTGAACATATGTAGCAGTTACCAGTCGTTTTAGTGGGGAAAGCAGTAGCAACAGAAAAAAAAAAAAAAAATGAAAATAAAAATAAAAATAAAACGAGTCTTTAAAAAGACTACTGAACGAAGAAAATGGCATTTAAAATGCTTTTAAGCTTTGACTATGTGTTAAGAATTGATACGGTTGTGTAGTGCAACCTTTAGAATATGCAAAGTTTTCACAGGTATAGAATTACGTTATACGTATACAAAAAGTATTGTTCTCTGCTTTTTACATACATCGTCTCGTTTACGAGTTTGCCTTCATTTTGTGTATTTAGCGTTTTAAAAAACAATTTAAAAACCATACCACTCTCGCCAGCAACTAACAGAAAAACTTATTGTGAGTCATCTAACTTTTGTGTTACACACTATCGTATTATTCTATATACATATATATTACGCTACAACACACAGATATTTACGTACTTACTTACGCTAACATTATGATATACTACATGTACTATGTAAATAGAGTTTGCTTGTTTGGGCGAGTATATGCGCGCGCGTGCGTGTGTGTGTGTATGTGTGTGTATGTGTGAAACATTTTTTATAGTGTAAATAAGAGAAACGTAAGAAGAAAAACTTTAAGTCTCTAAGTATTTTCTTATAGCATAAAGTGACTTTTGTTATAACTGAATGATAGAGAAAATAAAAAAATATTTTTTACACACACATATGCATCGTGTATGCATATATACATCGGAAAAGAAATTTTAATGCATTCGTTATATATCAACTTTTATAAACATCCGCAGAGAAGTGATCTTCTTTTGTGACTTTTTCTTACCACATTCGTGCATGCTTTGTGTTACATATGCATTTCAATATAAAACTACCGCAAGTTTTGCAAGATATTGTTGACACATCCTATTATATACATTAGACTCTTGTATTTACAGTCTAATTAACACTATTCGGTATTATCGCATAAGTTCCTTTAACCACAATACCACATAAATAATTTGCCGAAAGCCAACATTTGCGAGAAGAAACGTTTGGATTGCTCTCAAATATATTCGCTTTTGTACTGAACCTAGAAAATTGAAAACTCAATTTTCGAACGTTTTGTTTACGTTTATCTTTAACATCTAGGCATTTCGGTTTATAGATCTAGGTATAACGATCTGAACGATATAATGAATGGGTTATCAGTTCGACTTGTGAGTGATTAAAGGATCAATTGTTTCTGATCATATCGTGTTGATGGGATCTAAGGTTTTCTAAGACCATTATTACGAAATACCAAGCGATCTTTTAGATTACCACAGTTAAGAAGTCGACTACTCCTCGTTTTCCGAGTTCTATGTACAAATCCAAGATGCGAGGACAATGGCGATATTATTAACAGTTTGCTAAGTAGGCAAGTGATGGTGAACCAACTTCTTTCTTTGAAAGCTTGTCCAGTTATGACAGACAGTTATGGCGGAGTAATGAGACTCATACCAGCGGAAAACAATGGCATACAATTCACGACAAGCTACATAATTATTTCTTTTAATCAGAGGAATTTTACTAGATGCTCGTCGCATTGTGACCTTCACTTTACTTACATCTGAGTTGAGTTGAATGGCTCTCTGTGTGAGACTTGAACGATGAACGATCGTGCATTGTTATTGCTTCACGTAAGACTGAAAATCATGCAAGACCTTCACATAAACATAAGCAAACTAAACCAAGCAGCGTCCGTAAAACAAACAAACCGCTTTATACATAAGGAAATATTCAGAATAGTAACCAGACGATTGCGGTGTTTGATCGAAAGCTGAAGTGCTTTCAAGGAAGTTTGCATTTGTTTTACGGTTAACTGTGTAGTCATAATTATGTTTTGTTAAATTCTTTTCACAAATTACATATCATTTGCGGCATATTAAGCATTTTAAACTTCTTGGATTTTATTTAAAAATGAACGCATTCGATTCATTCGTTCAATTAATATAACATCTGTAACGGTAATGACTTTGTTTAATTCCTACAATTTAGTAACAAATTTAATGAATACGTAAAGTAATAGTTTCATGGGGTTTATCTTCCATAGGCAACATAGGCATAGGCATGTAAGGTATCATAGAAACGATATTAGTACGATTTTTGCATTCCTTGCGCTACTTATGTATAGCATAAGTATATGTGCGCGTGTAAGTTTTTCTTTTTACATGATTATACATGCTGTTACATATTTATCTACATGAACTCCATAATATATCATACGCTTTGCATTGACTATTCCTAAAAAATCTTGCATACGTATATCATATATTAATAAGATAAAAATGTGTACAGTATTTTTGTATTTAGAGGTTTAACATTTTCTTCTCTAATGACGTAGCACCTGCTGTGCTGAAAACCTTGTTATATGCTTATATGCTGGTTACAACAAATGCTACTGCTGTGTAGAGTTTATCTTTAAAGTTATTAGTCAAATTTACTAAAGATTAAGAAAGAAATGGTGGGCGAAACAAAAAAAAAAAAAAAACAAGAACATTACAGTTATTTGGAGGAATATTGTACTTCTTGAATGCACGCCAAACATGGATCGCATATATTTTTGCGATTTCCATGATAAGGCACACTTTTGCTTTTTTCTCTCCTCACAATCGGCCATATCTTAAGAACATGATGATTGTGCTTTCGCACAGTCTATAGTGTATAGTGCTTCTTCATTTGCCACAACGTTTTTATAAACCCTTTCTCTCTAAACCCGATCTTTCCGTATATAATTTTTTCGAAAACTTTCTGTAATACAGTAAAGCCTCCCCAACTCGTACTCATTTAAGACGGATTCGTGTGGCACATTGGAAAAATGAAGATTGCTAAAAGGGACACGTACAGCACCGTTAAGGGACTGAGAGGGATGATGCGATTTTATACGAAAAGAGAAGATGTTTCTTGTGAAAACAACAAACATTCATTATTGTTATGACGTAACGCCTTAGATTTGGAGATAGAAAGTGTTAACGGTTTGTATATTTCTATAATCTAAGTAATTGATGCGCTATAGATTCTTATAGTACGGAAGATTTCGTAACGTGCTGTAGAGCGCTTCTACTGTATTCAAATTGCATTTTATTGATTTGAAGGGGAGTTCAATGCCTACACCTTTTCATTTTACGTAAACGAAGCCCTATGGGAACTAAATAAATGCAGAGTAAAAAAAATTTTTGAAAAGAGGCCAAGGTGACGTTGAAAATTTGATTAGATGACAATATTTCAATCTGTTTTTACCTCAACTTATTTGCAATAATGTAGGTTTAAGCCGGACTACGGCTGGGGACGCATCACGGTCAACTGATTAATCAATAAAAGTAACAATTTTGCCACTAATCTTAAACGAAGCAGTAGACGCGAGGGAGCGAGGGGCGTCAATTAAGTAAGCAGCTTAGTATGAGTTTTTCTGTAAATTATTTTTTCTTGTGTTAAGTGTGTGTGTGTGTGTGTGTGTGTGTGTGTGTTAAGCTGATGGTGGCAAATAGTTTGTTTCGATTACCGTAACATAACTTTGTCAGTCCCTATCCTTATCAAAGGAGAGAAAAATGATGAAATTCATTGGCGCGAACCAACCTTAAGTTACCCATAAAGTCTTCTTTGTATTATTTTGTAGCCTCTTTGAACAGCTTAACAAGCAAAGCATTGAGTTCATATATCAAGATTTTCGTATTTTCACGTTCACTATAAGGGGTTTTTCTTTTTTTGTTATTGCAATTGTGTTAACGTAAAATAATATTTTTCATCTCTCCGTTATATACGTATTTGCATCAGAGTAGGTGCACACAAAATATATACATATATTATATATCTATTCAAATAGGTAAGAATTTTATGAATTTTCTCGAATATAATTTAGAGTAAGTAGTTTACCACTGAAGAATATATTTAATGTACAATCCGTCAATGCCATGCACAACATCCATGTAAGTTTTATTTATATATAATGCATATCCTACATATCTAACATATATAAATATGTTGCTCAAAATATAATCGCAAGCTCTTATACGGTGAAATGCTATTTACTGGCTACGAATATATTCGTTTACTAAAAAACAAAAAAAAAAAAAAAAAACGGAAAACTGAAGAGAACTTAAGGAACTGCTGTCATGCAGGAGGAGGAATTTGCGTTTGTTAATCGCTATTGCTGGTTTTTTTTTTTGCAACAATAAATCGTTCAATTTGTTCACTTGACGTCGGTACACGTCTGCAGTAACAGTTTCATTCGGTTTTGGCAGCTAGTAATACACTACACCTTGCTGATTCCGCCATATGCACAGCAACACTCCGTGGCTATGAATGTTCGGTTTCGGGATGGCTCTCCTGGACTAACCAATGCCTTTTTGCCCTTGGGATTCTCAGAGTAGAACCAGTTTTCATTGCCAGTCATAGTACGCCACAGAAAACACTTCTTTTTCCGCGATATTAATACAGTTCGAAATGCCATTTTCGGTCAATTCGTAAGGCAGCTATAGCTACCCGCCTCCCAGAAACCATTGATTCATCAATTCCTAAGTTGTCCGAATGTTCTTTGAGCGTTTGAGCTGGGTTTTCGGTCAATAAATCTTGCAGCTCATTGTCTTCGACGTTCGTTAGTCCTCCAGGCCGTTCTTTATCACTAACATCAAAATAACCAGATAATTAAAGCGTTGAAATCAAAATCGACAATTGAGATATAATGGAGCAGCATCACCATAAGCTTCTACAAGTGTTTGATTGCCTTCCTTGTGATTAAAAGTTACCAATAAATCGAGATTTCTAAAAACCTTCTCACACTTCTCTGGCCATAAGCCTGTAAATTAAATTATTTCTTTTCTTCTCTAGATTCAATTTTGATCCACACGCAGTACATAGTGCGGGGCTCCCTCGACTAAATATTCATTTACCATTTTCTTAATGTTGTTTAGCAATAATTTTTCTTTCAATGCCAGTATATACGCCTAGTAGTCTCTTCGAAAATTATTATCCCATTACTTTTCGTTGTATTCCAAACCATATCTGAAAAAAATGCTTTTTTCCTGGGGTGTTTAACTCAATCAACTCAACCGTTGTAGGTAACTTTTACGCAACTTTGATACGCAAATCCTTGCATCTTTATATGTATATCATCTCCTTCTCTCACTCTCTCTCTCTATTCCTTTCTTTTTCTTTTATTGTACTTATATGTGACAACGTGTATTTGCACCCTACACCACTTGGAAATTATATTACTGCGGACGTATGTAACACGCAGAAGGACTTGAGATTAACTCAACTTTTACTATACCGATCGATTCAGAATCATGGTCTGAATCACTATCAGAATCGATCTAAGCCTGTCTGTCCGTCTCTCTGTCTGAAGTCTGTGCATATAAATTTGTGTTTTCCCTAAAGGTCGTAATCTTTGGGATATTTTGATGAAATTTGGTACACCTGACCTGGTTTGTCTCAAGGACAAACGCTATTGAAAATGCTTTGGATCAGTTCACTTTTACGACCACTCTCCTTACAACGCCCTATTCTGAAAAGTCATTATAAGAAACAAATTTTGCAATTTTCAAAATTTCTCCGCAAAAGTAGCTGAGTAGTAATGTTTCGACATTCTAACTTGGTGTGAAAACTTTGAACCGGCTGGGGTAATTTTTTGAATCCCCTCTCATATAACCGATCCTACGAGAACTGAATCTTTATGTGGCAAAAAAGTTTAATTTTCAATATTTCATGGCGAAAATTGTCTCATAATAGTAAATAGGTCAACTTTTTGGATACTACCACATATAAGGACTCTCATGAAACGTAAACACTTACATCTCAAAAAGGCCTAATTGTTAATTATTTTGTTACTCAACTTTGTTCATAATATTCATTTAATATAAAAATTAAGTGGACCTAATTTGAACCACGTGGGTCTATTTCTTGGCCTCACCCTATCTATATAAGATATCTCGTGAGTAATAAGCCCTTCGGAAATAGGGCTTTATTTTATGATGAAAATTAATTCGTAGTAATTCGATTAAGCACAAAAATTAATGGTAGGGAATTTGGATCGCATAGATCTATTTTCTATATATGTTATAGGATATAGGCGTTATCATGCAAAGTAAGCTCGTATATGGAGAGAAAGTCTAATCTTTCAATATGCGGGCTTTCATAAAAATTGTAGCTTTGCATGAAAGTAATGTGTACTTTTTGGTGTAACAGGCGAAGTTTTGGTGTACAGTAGAGTATGTAAGGGTCGGCGTTGCTCAACTATAATGTTTTTACTTGTTTCTATTTGTTTGGGACGCTCGTACATATGATAGTGTTGATTTTTATTACAGTGATACTCTTGTGCGAGGAGATAACATTATTTTCATATTTTTACAATTTTATGCATTACGTATATATTTCGCATAACTATGATGATTATCGTAAGGTTATTATTATGAACAACATATATGATCTTAGTAACATATATGACACAAGTCACATTATTATTGCAGCGTCATCCATTAAGAAGGATATAAAGAAAGAAAACCGATTAAAATTATTATGTATAATGTTACACTGAATGCTAGTTACATTGTTTTCGATTCCTTTTAAATTGCTCGCCTACGTGTGTAAATTTTTTATGATTTTATTATTATTGCTGAAAATTTGATAGACATTAAAGAAAGTTTTTGAAGATAAGTTTTTATTATTATTGGAAACTATAGTTGATAAATTTTCTCGTTTTATTCACGTGCACTAACACGAATTTAGGAAAGAATATTTATATACGAGTCATGGAAATACTTGCAAATGTTTGTAATGCACTGGTGACCTCATAACGGATAAATAGTCGAAATTAACTTGAAAAATGATTTTGAATGGATATCGCCAAGTTAACGTGTTGGTGTGTCATACATGTACTTGTGTACGAACAAGAAATTTGATTGAAAACTTGTTCTTGTTACTCGTATTTGCTGAAAGTGATATTCGACTTCGGCGATGTTTGGATATACGTTACTCAAAGTACTCCTTGGTAATTATGAAGAGCTTAGAAGCTGGTAAAAGTGCTGGTAAGAATCTTTGCACAATTTTAATAAACCAATATGTTCTACAAATTATATATGAGAAAAATAGGCCGAGATGGTCCAATTTTGGCGCAATTCATTTTTTTATGTTAAATTTCTATTATGATATAAACTTCATCGTGAAGCATTGAAAATTATACATTTTTGTCGCATGACCGTCGCAGTTACCGTTATATGAGAGGGGGCTCAAAGATTGCCCCTGTCGGTCCGAAGTTTTCATACCAACTCAGAACACCCATGTACTAGTACTTAGCCACTTTTGCTGGGAAATTTTAAAAATTGCAAAATTTTTTCCCATATAACGATTTTTCCGAATAGGACATTATATGGGGAGTAGTCGAAAAAGTCGAACGATCCAAACCATTTTCAATCGTGATCACGTTGTCCGCGTACCAAATTTCATCAAAATATCTCAAGAATTGCAATCTGTAGCTTGAACACAAATTTATCAGGCGAACAGAAGGACGGACAGACAGACAGACGGACGGACAGGCTTAGATCAATTCAGATTACGATTTCGAATCGACCTTCTGCTTCTGTTACATACGTCGGCGCTAAATTAACACAGCAAGTGGTGTAGGGTATAAAAATAGCGGCAAAATAAAGGGTAAATTTAACGCTTGTTTGTTTACAATGATAAAATCGATAACAAAACCATACAAACATAAATAAAAACAAAATTACGTAAAATTTATGATAAAATGATATGAGGCGAAATAATTTCATATAATTTATGTTATTTCGTATGTTTAGCTCTTAGAAAAACCTTTGAATTGTTTACTTGAACTTTGAATTTTAATATATATGTACAATTTTGTTTTTATTATATTTTATTATATAATATTATGTGAATTTACATATAAAAAAATGTGTAATGTTTTAAAACGCAACCCAAATCAATCCTAGTTTTGTATTCTATAAGTAAAAGTCAATTTTTTAATTTTCACAAAACGTCTTTAAACGGATTTACTCTTTATGTCCTTTATTTCAATGCAATTCAATTTGAAAGTGCAGAAGATAGGACGGTTCTTGTTCCTTCACTTATTCGCCGCAATTGGAAGGCATCGAGTGACGCCAAAATAAGTTGCGGTAACTGCAGAAGTTAATCCCTGAATTTCCCTATCTTCTACTTTATCATTTTCCCATCCTCTTTGAATCGTATTTGTTTTTCCGCTCTTCCATTAAACTAAGCCATCGAAGCTGGAAAATGAATAGGTCGAAGCTAGATGTTTGAGAAATGACTTTAATACTAACCTTTACATGAACGAATGCGTGCTTCTTGCTTGGCAATAAATATCATTGTATTTCTATTTGATATCACTTCAAGCTTTTTGAATGGTTCAGCTACTTAACGCTTTATATTGTCTCTCCAGTTATCAAGCAGCCAACCATTACTTTAATTCACAGTCCAATGGTCGCCCAGGTAAACTCAAAATGATTTACTCATACATTTTCGGATAACGTAAGAGGATTTGAAGCGTCTTGCCGAGCCCTTTTTCGCCTTAGAAGGCACCTTTCCCGCCTATCTCGATGCTTTTCTATTGTCAAATAAAACGAAGAAGAAAGTAACCCTTCTGACTGCGGCACATATATTCCTCAACATGACTTGATTTAATAACAATATTTAATAGTATTTTATTCAATATTTCCTTTGTAAAATGGATTGGACCTGTGGGTAATAAGATTAATATATCCAGTAGAGCGATGAGCTTTTATAATGCGCTTTGATCCTTTTGCGCTTTATCAAGGATAGCGCCAGTATATGATGATGTGTAGAAAGATTGATGATACAGAACTGATACACACTGGACTGCGGCTATCTCCCTAGGTCATTACTTTTTTTCACTTTTTTTTCTTTCTGACCGTCAGAGTGTTACACCAAAAAGAGGACATCCGCTGAGTGTTTTTTTCGAAAGCACTTTCAAAAACCTCATAAAGTATGTATAAATTCTGGGCCGATTTCAAATACGGAATGATCCTAAACATGTTTGTCCGTTCATCCGTCCATCGATCCGTTTGGGCAATTTTTTTGGTATCTGTGGTAAACATTCTCCTATTCGCACAAATGATGATGCCGCTTATAACCTTGCAAAAGAATTTGAAAATGGCCTAACTATTTCAAAGAGCATGCCTACAACGCCCACATACATGTCAATGCAATAAAAACAGTCAACTCTTTTGTTTTCCATCTTTTTTTGCTTGTTACTTATACACTGCCATACACACACCATATAACTTTCCATTTTTATTCTGAAAATAGAAATAAACAGCCGCGCCCACCCGACATTATAGAATATGAAAATTGAGTTCTTTTCCTTTTTTTTTTTTAGGTTCAACGTGATAAGTATAAAAAATTCGACTAAGACTGAGTATAATTTTCTAATTTGTTCTTGTGTAGCCGTGGACAATAGTCTTGATGTGCAGACCTATACTTGCATAAAATTCATCAAGTTCTGGGAGACTTTTGAACGTACCATCATCTCGGAAATGAAGGATGTACAAAATTCGTTGTGATTTCTTCTTATTATTAATTTATTTTTCTTGCACATTTTCCGAGAAAATATGAATTCATTGACTTAATACTCACTCGCATATGTTTATTATTAAAATTTTTTAATTAATTCAATTCGGAGGCTTTTCTCGTGAAAGTGAGTGGTATTGTAAAAATTGCAGTTTCACGTTGCTTGAGTAAGGAATAATGACAGAGCTTAATGCTTAAATGCGTGTGGGTGTAAGAAAGGTGCAAGTTTGAATGACCGTTTGAATGTTAACGAAATTGCGGCAATTACTGTTACAGCTGGTTTGGTTGTAGGTGTTAAATATGGGCATACAGAGGCTTTTAATATGATGGCGATTAAAGGCGTTAATTGATTGCATTTCAAACGTCGCACGACTACCTACTACTGCATCGAAGATATTCGTAACCACTATTGTTACTTTGGTTTAAGATATATAGCTTGTGGAATGCGGTTAATGAGGCAAGTACTGAATGTGAAGTTGTAAATGTCAAATCTCTTCTTCGGCTGTGCCGAAAAACCAATATGACGGTGCCTTGCTTTTGCTTAACTAAGACTCTGTGACTGGCACGTTAGCGATACTATATATAGTTCGCATTGGTTTACTAAGAACACTTTGCATGCTAGTGAACATGTAAATATTTTGCATATATATATATATGTATATAATAGGTTGGAGGGAAAGTTCTATCGTATTTTAAATAGTCAGGTAATTGTTCTTGTAAATAAAAAAAACATCTGGCTAGTGAATCATTCGGACTTTTTTTTGTTTTTTACCTGCTGTATAATAAAAAAGTAGTCTTTTTTTACCGCCCATCATTTACTTGTGATATTTAAAGCAAAAAACATGTGCATGTGCATAAAGTGCATCCACGACACTGTATTTTGTATGAATTTCAAAAAGCAAGCAATGCATCGGTTGCAGGTAAAAATTTATGTGCGGTATTTGGAGAAGATATTGTAAATGTTCGTACTTGTCAAAGATTTCTTAGCAAATTTCGTTCCGGGGATCTGAGCCTCCAAGAAAATGATCGATCTAGACGACCATCCAAGATCGATAACGATGTTTGGCGATCCATGTTCGAAAATAATCCACATTTAACAAGAGTCAGAGCAGAAGAGTCAGGCATTCATCATACAACTGTTGGAGATCACATTAAATCGCTTGGGTTTGTGTTAAAGCAATGTATTTGGTTTCCATAGAACTTTTTTTCCAACCTATTACATATATATATATATATATATATATATATATATACCTATACACAATGGGTCACGCGTTCTAACATTGAGGCATTGCATTATTTTTCGGTTTCTATGGGGAATAAATACAAACTTTATATATATATATATATATATATATATATATTTGTATTAATTAATATTTTTTTTCATAGAGATGAACTTAACTAAAATTTGTATTTAAATATATATGCAAATATATGTAAATATATAAATATATATATAAATAATATACACAAATAATATATAAATATATATATATATATACAATGGGTCACGCGTTCTAACATTGAGGCATTGCATTATTTTTCGGTTTCTATGGCGCATAAATACGAGACAAATGATTTTAATAAATTTAAATACAAATTTCAGTTAAGTTCATCTCTATGCAAAAAAAAAAAAACAAATTAAAACCGAACATTTCGTCAATCGTCTACTATCCTTTACAATTTAAATATTAAATATTTAAATATTATTAGCAATATATTAGCAATAAAATGGTATGGAATGCTATGGAATTTAATCTGCAGAAATTTTGTTTTGTCGTTCAACGAGAGTATCATGGCAGTGCCCTAGTTGATGCTACGCAAATTCTAAAAGCTCTCATCATGAATTTATGAATTAAAAATTCAATTGAAGAATTTTTTTATGAATTAAATCAGCTTCCAGATAAATTATCTTATAGTTTTCATCAAACAGATAAAACAATTATGCATAAAAGATATCGAAGACTTTAAAATCTATTTCGATCTTCTCTGCGTTTCGGTGTTCGGTAAATGATTACAATTTAAATGGCATTTAACTTATTATAATAACTATGAAGCCATAGGTCCATGTATATGGATACAAGGTTAACAATTATCGGGTTTAAAAGGGGTTATAACATAAACATATGTATTCTTCGATTGAAGCGCTACTTATGTAATCACTTTGCCCCAAAATCTCCCTAGTAATCATTTCTTGCCAATAGCAAAAGAAATTTACTTGCTTAAGAAATTGATCAATTTTCTCCTGGACGTAAGCATTTTGCAGTCAGGAATAACGCCGATCCAATATCGAACTGCACGGACAATAAAAGATTGTTTTGCGAAAGAACGATTTGATCATGAAAACTGTAATCGTTCTGTTAAAATGTTTGGCGAATGAAATCAAATGCTTTTGGAGATGAAGATTAGTAATCGAAAGTACAGGTAGGCGTGGAAGGCGAATTTTAAAAAAAGCACGAGCGAACGAGCAATTCATATATTGTACCTAGCGCGGAAGCCTAGACTCGATTAGCAAAATCTGTTGGTAAATATACCTGTCAGGTACTTTATAGAGTATACGTATTTTTGATCAGTATACGTGTCTGAATCCATTTAACCATTTGCTTGCTAATTATCCTCCGTCTGCTTCTCTCTGTATTCACTCGTTGCTCTTTTCATATGTCTTTTTGCTTCCCCTTCTTTTATTGTACCGGATGAGGGGTATATTTGTTTTGGCAAGACGTTCGCAACAGCCAGAAGGCAACTTCAGAGACCCCACAATATATGTATATTCTTGATGAGAATCGACTCTTGATTCTGAATCGATTCAAGCATGTCCATCTGCGTAGTATCTATGGCAAACATTCTCCCGTTCGAAGAAAATGAAAATGGCCTAACCCAATCAAAGGACACGCCCATTGCGGTCACACGTCTATACAACATCCAATATTATTATAGCGTATGAAAATGTAGCTTTTTTCCTTGGGACAAAGGTAATGGGAATGAAAGTTTCCGAAAGATGGCCGAATGTAATTTTCTTACTTTTTATTATTATTATTATTCAAAAAGACAAAAAGATAAATAAAATAAAATAAAATAAAATAATACATCGTATACATCAATATATAAACATCAAGTTTGGTTCATTTTGTTACTTACTTACTTACACAATGCCATAGATATAGAACATATGCTAATACGTTTATTAATATTTATGCTTACGACACAACAATTTCAAGATCCGAAGATCCGAATCCACCGAAATACACCGAATACACTAACTAATAAATGATAGCCCGTCTAAGTAACCGCATCCAAGTTACAATGTAGAATCCCGACATGGAAGGTGGAACAACAATAACAGTAAACCATAGCAGACCGTAGCAATAGCAACAAGGTAGACAGACCATCAGTCATTGTGATATAATTTAGCAGTTTTTATTTTTAGAAATGTCCGTAATCCCTTTATCCATCTGTCCGTTGTTTGTGTGTGTGTGTTGTCCATCTATTCATTTGCCCACCCAAATAATCGAACACTTTCTTTTTTCCGTCCGCCTGCTCACGATTTCTTCTCTCTGAACATGCGTACGTCCGTCATTCCACCTTTTTCCTGCTCTTTGCGTGTTCACAGGTTCGTTCATTACTCATCCACTATCTTCACGTTCATTTATCTAGCCATTGGCTGAAGTATTTATCCGAAGTCATTTTTGTGAGGGTTTTATACAAATATCTGCGATCGTATCTTCACTGTTGCAGTGCATTAAATCAATTTAGCCCTTGTTGTACACTTCACTTAGTGAACGATAACGTAGATCAATATGTTTATTGCGTAGGCAATAAAGTGGGTTGTTCGCCGAATTAATGGCTATATATGCTATAATTTTTACAGTCGTTGCTAATATTGCGGATGCTTTATTTTCATCTCCAAAGGACATCTGTCGCCCTGAGTATTCGTCAATGTCGTTTTTAAATCTGTTGCTTCTTCACCCATCTGCCCATTGAATGGAGTTTTCCACTGATAGGAACTTAAGAAGAGAAGTTTCCTAGTGCCGACAGTGCAGAATCAATGCCATCTAATGGAGTCAGCGCAAAAAAAAATTAAAAATTTCAAAATAATTTATCGCACAATTGCATATATATATTCAGTAAACTCAGTGGATCAATAGTTTAGATCTCATGTGAGGAAAATCATTGCGTTTTTTTATACATAGACTTTAAGGTATAAGCATTCGAGAATCGCTTGCATATATAATTTTCTTATTTATTTTTGTTAATTTTTTTTTTTTGTATTTTTGTATTTTTCATCGAATTGCAAGAGAATCAATTCATCTTAAGCTTTTAATTATATTTATTTTTAAGTTTATTTCAAATGATATCACGGAGCGAGAGAAATGTATATATAAAGAGAGAGAAGAGGAAGGAATCATTAAATGTCTACTGTGTAAATATTAGGGTACGTGTCACGTTGCGTTAGTTTGAATTGACGTGGCTGAAAATTTCTGACCAATAACAAATTTTTTGGCAACATTATCACATAGAAGGCTAACAATCAAACCATTCAAAAGTCATGAACAAAATTTGTATATCTTTGTGCACAATGATGCTCGCCTGACTATGTGTGTGTGTGTGTGTGTGTGTGTGTGTGTGTGTGCGTGCATAAATGCATATATGCGTGTATGAGTGTATGTGTGTGTGTCTAACTATTTTGACTTTAAATTGCTTGTATACGGCCAGAGTTGACTGATTAGCTTAATTGCCACAACTACAACAATGTGACATATAATGATGTCTGCCAACAAATGCATGGATGCGATAAATAGCTTAAAACATTCGCCTGTTTATGTATTGTTGCAGTGTTTTTTTTCTGTTTTTTCTCTGTTTTTTTTTTTTTTTTGTTTTTTTCACTAAAACACTGCGAACAGTATACATAGAGATACGCAAATGACTGTTTGGATGTAAATAATAATGCATGGGTATTAAATTCCTGCAAAACTATCAGATAACAAATTTTCATTTTGGAATTTAATAATTATTAGCAAAATTTTGAGAGCGAGATTTTATTTCAGTTTTCCCCAAATTGGTTACAATTATAGTGAGTCACGGACTAACGTTACAATCAAATTTTGTTTCGTGTGCTTCTCTTTGCTAAAATACAATCGCACTTGCATAATGAGTGCGCGTATGTTTAAAGTGTAATTGGTTGCAGTTAATTGCTTAGCTTTACGAATGATTTAAAAATGTACTCAATTAATTAAATTTTATAAATTTTACTTAATACATGTACTCCGAACGAATTTCATTATATTTTTAATTGTTAAAAACTTTCATAAAACAAATAATCTACTATTACTATTATTATTATTATTATTATTATTATAATTTAGACTAAGAAAATAAATTCTTAGAGTAAGCAAAAAAAGACCTTGAGCACTAGCAGCACAGGCTATCGGCTCTAATTTAGAAATCGGCTCTAATTTAGTTTTAATAAAGTAATAAACGGCGCTATTGACTCGCCGTCATTACTTGGAGAAATAAGTTTTAATGTTCCTGACCGCTTCTCTAGGCATTTTACCTTGGTTAAGGTTAGTCATTGTAAATATAATTATGATGAGCTGTTTAACCCGCTCAGAGTTGTTTGCAAGAACCTGAATAGCGTCTATCACCTTTTTTCATTATCGGACACTTTAAAGTCCATTAAAGCAACATTGCTTAATACACGAGATTTGCCCATGTCGTACTTAAACTAGCTCTTAATCCTAAAAAGTCACTACGATTCGAAAATTAATTGTTGTTAACTATCATCGGTTGCCAAGCTTATGCATGTTTGCGATGGCTTAGGGGTTCATTTGCAACTGGGTTCTGTACCGGTTGTGGGTGTGGCTCTGTGCTAACATGCTTTTTTTCTTTTTTCTTTTTTTTTTCCTTTTATTTGTTTTATTGTACTTATACAAAGTTTTTTAATAATAATTAATTTAAGATTTACTTTAAGAGTCATTTGAACTCGACTGTCTTTTTTTTAGTTGAGTTTCTGTATAAGTGTAATAAATAAATAAAATATATTGGATTAATATTCTGTTCTGAAGCTGATTTTCGAAAGTCCAAAGGGTTAATCGTTTTAAATGCAATACTTCTAGCCAAGGAAAAGTTAAGGCAGTCGCAGAGAATGTGCTTTATAGTAAGAATTTGTACCCACAACTGCAGGTTGGGGGCGGAGACTTCTTCAAGATCCATTGGTGGGTTGCAATTGTATGCCCAAGGCGAATTCTCGAAAATGTTTGGATTTGTTTGATTTTCTCGACATTTGTTGGATATAAAGGTGGAATTAATTGAGGGTTAATAGAAGAGTAGCGTTGATGATGGTATTGTGGATTTCCTTCTGTAATTTTCTCTTTAACTTTTCCTCCAATGTATCTTTGAAGATCCAACTTTTCCATGACATCATCCATAATTAGAGGTGCAGAAGCAGCATACTTAGCCGCTCGATCAGCCTGTTCGTTTCCCAATCAACCGATATGACTAGGAACTCATAACATTTTAATTTTTCCGCCGGGTGTCGAAGGATTCCGAATAGCTTGTAATATAGACAAACTGTCAGTAACAATGACGGTTTTCAGTTTGTTTTTATGGGCAAGGTTCGCAGCATGAAGGATAGCTCTGGCTTCGGCTATGAAGGTTGAAGTACTTTCGTGAAATATATGATTGAGAAGAACCTGTCCTGAAGCATCTACCACGGCACAAGCAGGAGGCAGACCGGAAGATTTTGAGCCGTCTGTGTATAAAAGATTCCAGCCGGTACTCTCCAGTACTCGGGTTTTTTCAGCCATAAGATTTCGGAAGACGTAATTTGGAGTATCTTCTTTCTTGTGCACAGAGCAATCTTTCAAACAAATAATCTAAAAAGATATTATCCTCTTAAATGGAATGACAGATGTGTGTTACCCATCATCCGTAATATGTAGAGAAATAGCAAATTCTTTGTCAAACTTTATATGCATCGAAAATGTCTTCCCAATGAACAACAACAATTCAACGATTCTAAGGAAGTTATTTGCGCTGAGTTTGATGTCTATATATATATAACAAGATAAAAAATTATTTACAAAAATGTATGCAAATTTTCGGTGGTTTCAACGCTGTTCAGCAATTTTAAATGCACCTGTTGATGGCGCTGCACTCACTCACTTCAAACCTAACTTTTGAATTTAGACTAGGAACGAACATTAGCCGTCAGTGTTTCTCTTTTTGTAATAAATTCTCAGCTTGCGGAAACACAAAAATTTTGCTTTGACTAAGCCACATTCACCCGTCCGTCTGCCCGTCCGTTAAACTGATTGTCTACCTATCTATATAATGGTTTGCCCGTTCCCTTCACCTTCGCATTTGTCATTGGTCTTCTCGTACTTGCTGTCGATCATAGGCATATCTGTGCCAACAAAAGTAGTGCACAGAAACACGGCAACGGATTTCCACAACGTCACCATACCATTATCAAGCAACGCTTTTCATTCAAATTTCATATTATCTCGAGTTAGAGTAGTTTTAACGCATAGTGCTTTTGCATATTTCATCAAAAAATGGAAAAATCGATCGATAAGAGTAAAAACGATCATCCTTCGATCTCCATCTCTTTCTCTTTCTTTACTTTTTTCTGCCCATCAACGAATATGAGACATCTCCTTAGTGATTGGTCGCATTAATGATAGAAAGTAAAAAGAGTAAAATTAACGCCAGAAAATATAAAATAAAAAATTCTGAAATTTTATTCTCGATAATCGGACAGTGACACTGCAAGAGATAGTTAAAATCGTACAAAACGTACTCATTACTTTGTATGAAGATTTGATCATTCAAACTTTTTGTTTTTGGGTACAAAATGGGTACAATGTTTGCTCAAAGTGGACCAAAGAATTTACGTGTTACTGATGCGAAGCGTGATGTGGAGCTGCTTAACTGCCATTATTGCAATAAATCATGCGATATGTGAGAACAGGCAAATAGGCGAGTTCATCGTGCAGCACTCGGCTGGCAGGATTATGGTCTTCTTATATTGTAATGGACACCGTAATATTCACCGTCTACCTAGAAAGAGGAAGAAATACGACGAGCGAACGTTATGCGGCGCTTTTGATTCCCTTGAAAGGGGACATTGTTCAAAATGATGCAAATGCCAGAAAACAATGTACACTTTCACCCATACAAGGGACCATGTCACAAATCAATAACTTACCAATCGTGTTCTAGATAGGTTTGGCCCCTCGCGACTAACATCTATTTACAAATTTCAAAACATGGAATAATTTTAGGAAAATTGAAGCACAATTTCAAAATCTGTGCAACTGGTTTTCATAACAAAGGAATCATTCTTGAAGGAGATAATATTGACGATATGAACGCAGCTGAATTTCGCATTAACAAAAAATATCTTTTCTTATGTAGACCCGAGACCTATTGGCTACTGTGTCAGTCCATATACGGCAAGCTTCCATTATTCCCATTAATTATTGCAGCTTTAAAAGTTCCAACAATAGAGAAACACACTGATGCGGTTACTTGTTTAATAATTTCCGTATTTATTATACTATACCAACTCCTATATATGGCGGGACCTAAAAGATAGATCTATCTGATCCAAGTTGCGTGCGGTCAATATCAATGCGAGGTTGTTGTTACGGAACAAGTTTCGTCATAGAACATTAAAAATTAGACGTTTTTACCGTGGGAAGGTTCTGTTTTCGTAGGGACGACGACATGGGAGAGGAAGAGGGCTTAAAAAATGCAGTAATTATAGTCGATAGTGTTCCCTTTATTTGAGTCGAACAAACCGTAATACGCTATGCGTTTGCATACCTTGCATCATAGTTATCTGGGCTTTGGATATCATAGCGTGCATGCATCACTGTTCATTCCTCGTATGGATTTAGCGTGAGCATCCTTCGAACTACGTAGGAAAAGTAAAATTTTCCCACGAATTGCGCTTTTTCACCTACAACTATACATACTCAAAGCTCCAAGAAACTATGTTGTGCACTCGTGTTTACTGTGATAATTTGTACAGTGGTATATAGTTGTAAGGCATTAGCGTCAAATGAATAAATCACAGCTTCAATCTACACCCTACAATAGCACTTGCAGAAAACGGACCAAACTACTTTCTAATCTGTGTATCTTCATTCTATAGGTAAGAAATGTGAAATGTGTAAATGTATTGTTACCTCGCAACCTCTCAATAAATTGTCATTCAATGCTTTATTTCGTTCATTGTAAAAGCAGAGTCAACGCTGCAATCTTGATTTCTGTGAACATATGGCGCAGCACAGAAACAAGCGTCAGCGAAAAGGCAAATAAACATAATGTTTTGCTGAATCGTACTTTTAAGTTTCTCACAGTTTCGTATTTGATTTCTTATAGGAAGACCTGTACACTTTTAATAAATAATAAGAGACCCAGACTAACCTAAGCCATAACCAAACGTTTGACTGAGCTGAATGAAATAAGTCATTCCATGCCTCATCTCTTTCCCTCTCTCTCTCTCTCTCTCTCTTTCTCTCTCTATACCCGATACCTATTCCTTTCAAGTAGAGATTGCTTCCTAATGCTATTCATGTAATAACAATAATAGCATCATCTGTTGAGCAATTTTATGTTTCTTTTCAAAAACAAAATATTTATAAACTCCTATGCAAGTAAGGAGATCTTAGACTCGTAAGCATTTTTATGAGCCTTAGAATTTAGAGCAACCGGACGTTGGGTAAGAAATAAGCGTAGATGAATTCAAGCAAATGAGGAGGCATTGGCGTTGCCAAAAACGATAAGTAGGAGGAAATGAAATATGTAAATGGTAAATTCGGATGCATCACTGCGAAATTGATGTAAAATGACCGATGGCATTAAGTATACATTGGTATCATGTTTGCAATGCTACGATGGTGCACAGTCATCAGGACGAATAAAATAATGGACAAACATTTCGTTGGAATGAATTTTATGCCAGAGAAAAAAACTATTTTTTTTCCTGTTTTTTTTTTTTTTTTTTGCATATTTTAATCTACATAGTATGACTGTTGTTAGTGGCGGCAATTGCGTTGGAGTGGACGAAAAAGTTTTCTCTTTTTGTTTTTTGGTTACAAATATTTTATGAATTGCTTGGCTACACAATCATTTGTAGTTATATTTGCCTGCGAGTGTATGTATATGGGCACGTGTGTGTGCATGTGTGTGTGTGTGTGTATGTGATTTTCGATTTATGCCATTAAAACGTGCTTTATGCGTGCCATCACATATTTCATGCGTAAACAATGGTCAACTTCAGTCAACCATTAGCAGCAGGGACAATGCAAACACATACACAATTGCTGGCGCGGGCGGATGAATACATACGTACATGCATAAATTGACATTAAGAAAGAAAAAAAAAAACAAAATTTGTATACAATATGCAGACTTAGTCCTGTGTGTGTGTGTGCCTGGGTGGAATATATATATATATATATATATATATATTAAAAGAGTCGCAGCAACGAGTAGTAGCTGGCTGGTATATAGTGTTATGCATGAACAAATTAGATGCAAACTCATTTATGGTCACAAGCTTGGTATCGTATGGTTAACTATATTATGGCTTTAGTTGTACTATTTGACAACCTTCTACCGCAACACTGAAATATACTTAGAATCATGGATAGTTGCTTTATCATACTACATAAACTGTAGCACTTCGATCTTGTAACATTAAATCATCGCAGTAAGGATGTAAAGCCTATCTACTTAGTTACAAGAGGCAGCAAGCGACAAAAACGAAAAGAAATGAAAAAGAAAAAAAGAAAAAAGATCAAATATTTTCAAACCAATTTGGAATGTATGAGCCTCGATGTTCACATCACCGAAAGATTGGAGTGCACACTTCTGATGTTCTTGCTCAAATTTTTACTCTCAGCTATCACTAGCAATATTTCAATTGTATTTAAACGTAATATTCACTTCCTTTTACAAGTATTTGCTGGAAAGAATTGAAATATCTTTCTTTTGCACTAAACCCAAGACTTCAAGTATGTTATGATATCTACTTGACTATAAATGCTTATACGTACTTATGTATGTATGCACAATACTTTTCTAGATTGCATTACGTTTGATGTTCTCCAGTTTTTCTTATTCGAAATGTTTAACTTTTTTTTACATCCATCACGCGAGGAATGTTCAGCATGTTAACTAAATGGGACATAGGAGAAAAACATGCTTCG